>QUZF01000029.1:795017-939918 GCA_003693555.1 Coccinonectria pachysandricola
CCCCCCCCCCCCCCCCTTTTCGACTACGGTCAACTAACCATACATAGTCTTCGTCTGCTGGGACCAAGATCTGATTCCATCTTCCATTTCTGTTCCAGCCTTGTACCCCGGAGGTCGAGAACCGATTCTTTTCCGCCCCATCACCGATGATGATCGTCTGCTCTATTTTGCCAAGTATACCAACGCCTCCCTTGGTCAAGTCAAGACTCTCTACCTCGACTGGGCAAGAGCTGTAGGACCTATGAGCCCGCAGTGTCAGGAACTCAACCGCCTGTTTTCCCAATGCGTGGATGGCAACCGAATCAAGATCCCAGAGAAATTGCGCGCTCCGCCTAAGCCCCCATCCGACGCTCCGCCATTCGTCCTAGACGTCCTTCACGAGGACGCGAAGGAGAGGATGCAATGTGTGGCACTCAAGCAGAACTCCAGCCTAGCTGGATACGATGTTGACGCTGTCCAATTGCTGCTTACTCGTGAAACCATCGCAATGTCTGAGTTTGATTCTGTGATGCTCGCATATATATGGTGTCGAAGAAAGAATGTCTCCTTCGAAAGCTTTCTGCATCTCTTTGATTTCAATGTTCTCACATCGGAACAGAAGGCATGGGTAGTTGGGCAAATACCAGAATCACTACATGCACCAGCTCTGGTATTCAATGCTCTTTGTTCATCGACCATCCTTCGTCAAGGAGAATTAGAGCATTTCCTGCTTGACTATCCTGGCATCAAATGGAAAAGAGTGTATGATTCTTCGGTTGATCGACTCGGCACGTTCCATGATGCTCTCGCTGCTAACTTGGAAATGTTTCAACGCAAACTCATTGTCTTCCAACCCAATGATCGACTGTCTTTGGCTATCTACATCCCCAAGAAGATTGAACGTTCCCGGGACTGTCTGATCGATGACTCAGGCCGACTATTCGCCTTTCCGCATTCACAGGGACCACAGCTGCAGAGTCGCCTGGCTCTTCCGACCAAGATGGGGTATCAGCTATTCTGTGATGGCCATGTTTTTCAGCTGTTTGAAAATCAGCGGTCAAACTCATGGGTCTACCTTGCTCGACCAGGGAAGAATGATGAGGAATACCGTGGCATCCAAGACAAAGGAGATAGGAGAAGACGACAACAGTCAGTGATTAATCGCGGCATGCAAGCTGATGTATGCGCTAGTATTGCCTTGGACAAATTCAGCAGACAACTCCAGACGCACATCGGAAGGGTTAACCGGTCTCCAGTCACTGCTGCGGTAAGACGCCGTCTCACGCAAACTTGGTGATTCATACTGATCTGAGTAAGGAAATATACGTGATAAGCAACAGAGACGTTGGATCAATGCGAAATCTCGATCTCTGGCTGGAATACGTGGAGACAACCGAGAGGTTGCCGTTATTCTCCCAGGAGGCCAAGGACTATTCGTTACCTGACCGCCAAGGAATCATATCGTCTTCGAATCCCCCTTGGCTCATCGAGATCGTTGCTCACAGTGACCTTTCGGCATTTGATCGCCTGGTTTCGCTAGACCAGTACCACGCTGTGTTTGAAGCCATATGGCGAACAGCTGATAAGGGTTTCCTCTTCCAATGTTTCGAACATATTCTCAAGAACATCAATTCTGTCTTAGTTGCAGCTAAACCTTTATTACAGATGCTAATCGACTTCCTGGTTATTGAGCCCACCCTGGCAATCGCATTCATCTCCAGTATTGAATCTTTTCATTTGAGGCAGCAAAATGACTTGGAGGTGCTACTGGAGGCTTCACTACTACCAATTCTACGAGCTTTTATCCTCTCAGCCAATTCCATGGGCCACCTTATACTAGGACCGATCAAAACGATCCTCACGGCTATTCCACGTGGCGCCCTATCTCTGAACGATATCGCTAGCCTGGCGGAGCTTATAAGCCTAACAGTCCGCTCGACTGACCTGGCCTTGGACCTTTTCTTGGAAAGTTTGCAGCCTGAAGCCACCCGATTTCTTATTGAGCCGCCAGAAATAGTTCATCATTTGTTACGAAACCTCGTCGCAATTGCTGTGGATCACATCGAGGAGGCTGCGTCGGCGGCCAAGCATGAAGCCCATCTCCTTGATTTGACTTTGTATGCCAAAGCCAAGGACGGCGAAGTCGTGGTTGAGATCGACTTTCGAATCGACGCCCCAGGAGGAGTACCCAAGACCTCATCCCATGTTCGCCTAACTACTGCTTCTCTTCCATCTAATATTCCGGTAGGCAATAATTACTCGATAGATGCCCTTGTAGTGTTTGCGGAGGCTGGACGTGTGCGCTTCAAGTGCCTACATCCACTCCCGTCTTATTATGCAGATTGTTCGTGGGTGTTGGATGATTGTGGTCCTTTCGTTACTAGCAGGTCCATGATAGACGCTGTCACCATGCTTGATACCTTACAAGATAAGTGCTGCGGAGTTGCAAGCTCAATACTCGGGATACAATCACCGGCTACGGCATTGCCGTTGCTCAAGAACAAGTGGCAAAGGGTTTCAAGGTTGAACGAAAGTCAGAGCCTGGCCATTCACCTAGCCCTAAACAACCCACTCCTCTGCCTCTGGGGTCCTCCTGGAACAGGAAAGACAGAAACGATTGTCGAAATGATATGTGCGTTGCAGATGACCCATGAGGAAGCTCGTGTTCTGGTAACAGCACCAACTCACAACGCAGTCGATAATGTGATGCGGCGATATCTACAGCGTGTTCAGGCGCAGCCATTGGACAGGGAAATACAACCTAAAGTTCTGAGAGTATCTACAGAGGTGAGTGTTTTGAGCACCATAGCTAGACACGTCGTTTCGTGTCTAACACGTGGCATCCTACTAATATTTTACAGATACGAAAGGTGGCAGATGATCTACGCAGATATACTTGCGATGCCATGGCCGGAGAAGAAATTTATGCAAACTTCAGAGCTATGAATATGGCAATGCAGACAATAAAGAGAAGCGATACAGTGTTTACGACTTCCATCGGCGCAGGGATTGGACTGCTCCGTTCCGAATGTTTCAACATTGTCATCGTAGATGAGGCGTCACAGCAGACTGAACCGGCATCACTGGTACCCCTTGTCAAAGGATGCTCGAAGGCAATACTGGTCGGTGACCATGTGCAGCTTCGGCCAACCGTCAGTCAGACTGCGCTTACATTGGACTTTGATATTTCCCTCTTTGAACAGCTCTACACCATGGCAAACTCATCGGCTGACGACTCCGAGGGTCAAGGGGAGCTTGTTGGCCGTGTGAAGACCCTCATGCTTGACACGCAGTATCGAATGCATCCTAGTTTGTGTAAGTTTAGCTCGGATGAGTTTTACGATGGCAAATTGAGGTCCGATGTCTATCCACAATCTAGACGTCTGAATGCCTCTCGCTTTCCTTTCCCAAAGGCAATTGCTTCCTCTACCTCTTGTGGGCAAGACATGTCAGATCACAGACGAGCCATATTCGTTGATTGCGCAGCACGAGAGACGCCAGGGCTAAAGTCTAAAGAGAACAAATGCCAGGCAGACCTTTGTCTTGAAGTTTGCAAGTTGTTGACTAGCCCTCCCAAGGCTGACTCCTGCAAGGCTCCAGATACAAAAAGGTCAGAGCCGACTCACTCGATTGTAGTGCTCACCCCATACACCCGCCAAGTCGACTTGCTACAGCGGCTTCTGTCGAGCTTATCACGGGATATCAACGTGTTCAGTATTGATAGCTTTCAAGGAAGGGAGGCAGATATCATCGTATTCGTAACGGTACGATGCAACGAGCACCGCGAGATTGGCTTCTTGAAAGACATGAGACGGATGAACGTTGCTTTGACCCGTGCCAGGACGGCGTTCATCGTCATAGGGAATCGGGCAACTTTGACAGAAGGGACAGCGGATGAAGCGAGCACGGCAATGTGGAAGAGGATGCTAGGTTGGCTTACGGACGTGAAGCTTGACGGGCCTGATTTCGGGGGCTCGACGAAGAAGGTATGACTTCTGCTCGGGATCGGGTGAGGTCTGTCACGTCGACATTCATTAGATGTGAAGTGTCTGAGGCCAAAAATAGAGGCGACTAGCGACGGGCGTAATTCTGAGCTCATGTTCTGTTTATGTACCTAATTGGGAGACTGGGGAACTACGTTACCCTGTCCACTTCGTATGTGCCGGATGTCAGTCTTCCTTTAAAAGGCTGTTGATGACAGTGGCTCCGTACCCTGCCTCGGCGGAAACGGCATAGTTGAGCCCATATTCCACTGCTAAATGTTCCAAGACATCTGATATGAGCATTAGTATCGTTTGACTAAATATCAATGCAGCGTGGTTGAAGACATACCAATATCGGTAGGAAGTCTGATCTCCTCAAACTCATGCAAGGCCACCAGAGCATCTTCAACCCAGATACGACAAGTAAAGGGCTCCCCCGTTCGCTGAGAGGGACTGCCATCTGCGGAGATGCTCTTGATTATATCTTCCGCTCGCGAGTGGCTCTTGACCTTGTCCACCCACATAACGGCTATCAATGGGATGGATTGATCTGGCCTGGCCTGCTCCACTTTGTACCTCCAATAGCCATTGCGATTGCTCGCATGGTGCTTGACAGGGGTTTTCTGGGAGTCTGTGAGATACAGGCCCCAATGCTTGACTCGGTTAGTCACTAAAAGCAGATAGCAACGGGTTGAGGATGACTCACGTACTCTCCAGGAAATGGGCGAGTGCTTAGAGTTATGTGAATGGAATCTTCCTGGAGGCTTCCGTTGAGAGGCATTGTATGGTCTGTAAAAGCCAGGTAGTGTGACGAAGGTCGAAAGATAGGAGGCTGGGCGGATACATGAAAGGCTTTGATGGCACAGTTAATTCTTAATACGAGGGGCCTTTCTTATACATGCGTTACTGTAGGGTATCCTCAGGCCTGAACCTCGCGGCGTACCAACAACCCCAGCAACAATCGAGTAAACAATTCGCTTCGTACGCGACACAACTTCGAAATCCCCCTAACCTCCATCAAGCTTACTAAGTCACTTGGAACGCCATGATAAGCCGCGACCTTATGGTCCCTGACAGCGATCTGGGCCGAGCGGTTGACACGATCCGACGCGCCCAGCTTCCTTATCCAGACGGAGAGTTGCTCGAATCCTTCCTCCAAGAGTCCATAGACCCCGGGCAAGCTGCTCGCTACATGCTCCAAAGATGCTACGCTGGCAGCGATGGCCCTGATTTGACATGCCTGCTGTCGGAATGGAAACAGTTGATCGCAACCTGCAAGTCTCACATTGTTGCGGTGAGCGCTTCGCTGACGCCTCGCAGTCACCTTCGAGGTCTCAACACATCCGCTGCCTGCAAAGTTCATATCCGATATCATCAGTAGAGACGGTGGCAAGTGTCGCATTACCGGTCTGGGGTGGTCTCTATGGGATCCTCTGGTCGTCACTTCAATACTTCCGACGACGAAGATCGACATTGACAAGGTTGCTGGGCTGTTTCTTATCCTCTCTCTTGCCGCGTTCTGGCTTTGGCTAATAATGTTTGTTTAGTCTTTGCATGAAATGCTCGGCGCCTTTGTCGGTCCCCATCTACAAGACCGGATAATCTCGAATACTGCATCTCTGAATGCCTATCAGAACCATTGGCTTGTTCGCAAATCCGCAGCAGTGGCTATGGCAGAAGGGTTCTTTAAATTCAGCTTCACCGAAGGGTCCAAGGTATATATATTTCTGCTCTCTACCACCCATCCTCTCCTGTTATAATAGCTGGGGGACACTTGTTCTGACAAATGTCTAGTATTATGTCGCTGTACCTAAAATCGGCGGCCCTTCATTGCTCTCAATCATCGATAAGGTACCAATTCTTCGTCATGATCGATTTTTAGACCACTCAAGTTCCAACATGGATACCCCGGACGTTCGCGCACTAGAGATTCTGTCGCGATTTGCGGAACCCATTCGCTGGAGTTTCATCGCTCAAACGATAGCCTGTAAAAAAACCCATGCTGCCCCAGATCCGTCGCCGTCGTGTCTATGGAGCTTCGTCTCAGAGCATACTGCTACAATTTTCTTAGCAGCATGGCGCTTGGTACCAGCCTCACTTCGCTTACGAGCATACAAAGGTCTTGCTTTTTGCGGTTCGCATATCTATAGACGATCCAGTAGCATGAAAGTCCAGCGGCTTCCCTTCGGCATGTATCTCAAGTCGTCACGTATCTTGTGGCACAAAGGCTTAGCCAATGAGTATGGCGCTTTGCAACTCGTACGGCACCATACGAGTGTAACAGTCCCGCGTCCATTGGATCTTGTTTCTGACTCAGAGGAGACGTATCACTTGACTTCCAGAGTACAGGGCAATCCTTTGGGGATGTACATTGATGAGCTTAGCCATGACGAGGCGACGATGTTAGTACGCGACCTACAGAAATGGCTTATGGAGATACGGTCAATACCGAAGAAGGTTGCGCCAGGATATTCCATCACCAATGCGATTGGCGGGGCATGCTACGACCACAGAGTCAATGCAGGTTTGGACTATGACGAGAGTCGCGGCGACTTCGTGGGACCATTCGCAAACGAAGAGGAGTTCAATGAGATACTTCGACTTGGCGCATTGCCGACTGTCTCTCACCGCAGCGGTCACAACATCGTCTTCACTCACGGCGACCTGAACCTGCGAAATGTTCTGATGCACAATGGAAGGCTCTCGGCTATCGTTGACTGGGAAAACTCTGGATGGTATCCGGAGTATTGGGACTATACGAAGGCTCGGTTCATCACGAAGCTCAACCAACGTTGGCTGAGAACCGTCGACGAAGTTTTCAAACAGTTCGGGGATTATGCGAATGAACTGAGAATCGAATTTCAGCTCTGGCACTATTGTTTCTGAGTTCATCTCATTTTTCATCCTTCAACAAAAACAGCAACAGGGTTTGAGGCGGACCTGAGCTGACGGGACTTTTTGATCAAGCATAATGACGTGGTTTGTGTCCAGTAAACATGATCCGGTCAGGATTACGAATCGCAGAGAGCGAGAGCAGGATCACCAGCTCGATTGCCATTGAATGCATTAAATCTTCTATTCGCTGTATTTTTTTCTTATCTTTGTGCAGTTTACTATTTGTCGCGAGTCCCTTCTTCAAATCGTAATCCATCGAGCCATCCAGGTGTTGACCACCTGCTTAGCCTCGTCTACTAAGCCGAGGTCTAAGAGAAGCTGGGTTGTTCCTCTCACGGCAGACTCAAGGCCGGAAAAGATCCAGGCATGGGTGATGCTAGTGTGCTCTCCAACGAAGATGGTGTTGTGCTCCGTCTTGTGGTACGCGGGGATGAACAGTTCCTGCTGGCCGACAGTCGGCGCAGCCCATGCTCCAGCCTGGTGCTCGTCCACCTCCCAGCACTGGCGATCATACGCGCCCGTGAACTGCTCATTGGCGATCTCGCCGTGGATCTCTACCATGGCGCGCTGGACCAGTGCCACATGGTCATCCTCGCTCAAGGCGGCGAGGGATCGAGCTAGTGTGCCAGACATGTACGAGCCCAGGATGACACCCGGACCGGTTGAGTTCATCTTGTAAGATGGGTAGCAGACGGAGCCAATTCCGGGGAGATCAACCGATCCGCAGCCACCGAAGATGGGATTCTCCTGGTGCTCCCAGAACCGGGACTTGTAGTGGAGCGCCATCTTGCAAGACTGCTGGTAGTTCAACTGGGAGATGGCGCGCGACAGCAAGCTCGAAAAGTCGGGCGTCTTCCAGAGTCTGACCTTGGAAAAGGGGACGGCGACGACTGCGTAGTCATACTCGTCGCTCTGGGCAGCCGTATCGTACGAGTCGTTTCTCCAACGCACCGACACCTTGGAAGTCTTCTTGCTGTACTCCAAGCCTTCAACCTTACGGCCGAAAGTGATCTTGTCCTTGACGTGAGGCTGAAAGGCACGAGGCAACGAGCTGAGGCCCTTGTCGATGGTCTTCCAGGTTGTGGCCGCGAAGTAGGTATTGTCATACCAGTCGCCCCACATGGGCGAGTTGTCGGAGCCGGCCACGGAGTTGACAGTGTCAGAGTCCAGGTCGAGCTGGTACTTTAGATAGGCAGCCTCGGACCAGTTGAACAAGCCCCGATCAATTGCCTCGCGGTGAGCCTTGAATATGTTGGTCGAGATGTTGCGCATTCTCTCAGGGGTCATGTCCGTCATATGGTCGATGAACTCTTCACCGAGCTCGGCTCCCTGGACGTCCTTTGCCTTTGCTTCTGACGGGACAACAGACGGATCTTCCGAGAGCTGGGAGCTAGACGGGATGCGCCCGTCGGGAAGACGGTAGCCTCGCGAGTTAGCTGGGGTGTTGGGACTGCTCTGAACCCAGGGGATAAACTTGACGGCCAGCTCAGGGGCCTTGTCGTTCATCTGGTTGAGGACGTCGGCAAGCTGGAAGACCATCTTGTGGTCCTGGATGTCCAAGGTCTCGTTCGTGTCTGCGTACTTGACGGAGACGGGGAATCGCATAGGACCCATCTCTTGGTACTGGTAGTCGTCCGGGCCGGTGCCGTTGAGATACTTTGTACGGATACGGCCTCCAACTCGGTTGGTAGACTCGATGATGTGCCAGTCGTTGATGCCCACGGAGGTCAATAGCAGACTGGTCATCAGGCCGGAGATGCCGCCACCAACGATGGCAATCTTCTTGCTCTTGGCATCCTTCGTGACCGTCTTGCTGCTGTTCTTGGCCTGGAGGTACTTGACACCGTTGAACCAGAGACCGTTGGCATCGCCAACATCACTTAGACTCTGACGCCTCTTGAGGGACTTTGAGAAAGTGATGGGCGTGGATCGGCCAACAAGAAGTGAACCCGCGTAGGCGTGCAGACAGCCGTTCTGGGTCACGTCCTCGGGGACAACCCATACGAGGCGGTCCGGTAAACCGTCTTGACCAAAGAGAATGGATGCGACTTCATGGTGACGGTGGTGGACATGCTCCAGATCGCAATCCCCGTATACTACCCGAATGTTGCTGTCGGGTAGTTTGTCTGCGTAGCTGACGTGGATATTGTGAACTGAATCCGCAGAGATGCTCGATGGAGCATGGAAGTAGACAGGGCTTTGGCCGGCTGGGGTAGGACTTGAAAGACCGGTGGCTGAAAAGGCTAAGAGAAGCGCCGTAGCGCTACCTGTGGCTCTCATCTTGCCAGAGGTTTGTTTTGGCTTTTTAAAAAGATGCCGAGGGTTGTGAAGCGGTGTTTATCAACATAGACATGGTAGTATAGACAAAGGCATGATGGGTTCTTTATAACGTCTCCAAGATGAATCTAATTCCGATGACGCACTTGAGGATGCGATAACTACAACTAAACTATTACAAAGGTACAGCCATATTCCCTCTGTGAGTATTTCTTATCGGGAGGTGATAACATTACCAGGCTGTTGGTAAACTTGAATGAAGGTTTGGACCGGACCGGACCGGCCTACTCTAGTCTCTGTTGAGTCAGAGGGAGAGAAATTCCCACTCTGGATCGCAATCATGACTCTGCTGTACCGTACTGCACTGCACTGCACTGCATGTCGCTCTCGTTTCTTGCCCGTTTCCGTCCCGAGCGTGCATGACCTCGGAAGCTTTCTATCAGCGCGGGCACGATAACAAGATAAATGTCCTGGAGCTAGCCCCATGCGAGCTGAAGCTGGGTCTGGTTTATCTTGAAGCTGACGGGTGGTGGAGTTGATTTTGTGGAGGGATTTTTACCCGACCGACGTTATACAGATTACAAGATGTGCTTAGTTCAGGATTATCCCTACAATATTTCTCCCCAACCTGATAGTATGCGGGTAGCGTTGGAGATAGTTGGGAATAACTTGGCTCGCTAGCAGATTTTCAGATGCGTTTGTTTGCTCTTGGCATTGTTTCTAGCAAGCTGGATTGCAGCCCATCCCAGCCCCTCCTCTCGCACTCATGGGTTTGACGCTCAGCTGGCGAGGAAAGACGGTGAGTGATTCCAGGTACGTGGGTCTACGTGGGGATGGAATTATGCTTGTTATTAGCCCTCGTACAAGACAAAAGGTTGGTTGGTTGAGTGGATGTCGGCGTGTCGGGACATCGGCACACCATGTCTCGGTGCAGTCTGGTTATTACAGTACCATAAACCCCTGCTGGGAACGCCTAGACACGCTGATCTTTCTGCTTTCCAGTCGGGACTGCGTATCTTCACGCCTTGACTTACGGAGTCGTATCGTGGGGTGTTCGCATGAAAATAACTCATATTACTGGGCATCTTCGACACGCAAACGCAATCTGCTCCCATATTTCTCTTAGATACGTCATGTCAGTTGGTTTGGCGGGGTAAATAGGTTAGTTGCGGGTAGTTGGCTGACTTACATACAGTAGTCTGCTGTACACTCTACTGTACGTACTCTACTCTCACGTTAGTAGTCCATACATTAGTACTCTGCGGATGTCGGATGTCCCCTTTCGGATCTACAGTTTGTCGACGAGAAGCTGTTTTCCTGCATCTCCGTCGGGTGGGGTTCCATCTCCAGTGAGCTAGCAAAATTAGGCAGGTACTATCTAGGCTCATGTTACCATAAGAAAGGAAGTTTCTGCTGATCGCTTTGTAACTGAGTCAAGATAGGAGGCTTTCGATCGCTAAGCAATACCGACAAGGCGGCACCCGGCCTATTGGACAGCTCTTATCTAGAGCAGAGTAGAGTAGAGTAGATAACTAGACTAGTCTATCTTATATCGACCAGGCTGCTGTCATAAACCTCTGTAATTCACCAGCGATATGATTGGCAAACCTGGGAGCGGTGTGGCCCGGTAGTTGAGAATGAGGAGAATTAAACCGCCCAGCCCCAGACACAGCCTCGCAATCGCTTATCGCAGACAAGGTTTGCACGATAAAATGCTAAGTCGAAGATTCCGGGGGTGAATAAACATGCAGCTAACGTCCGCACCGCAGGGCCCTTCGTGGGTTACCGTTGGATGGTCGCCGGAGCGAGACCGGCGATACGGCCGAGTAAGAGAATTACTTATGACGCCCTTCAGAAGTGCATCCCGAATACAGATAACCGAACCGCTTGACTGTCATGATATGATATGGTATGACACGATGGCGAAAACGGGCGATTCAGTTTCCCTTTCTACTGGTACGAGCAGTCTTATAGTCTCGGCCGCCAAGGTAACGGCAAGCGTCGATTGACCTGCCAAGAGAAGTGGCTTACGCACTCCCTGCTATCGGCTATAGTCCTCTTTTGTGTCATTCCATAGGTCTAATCACGAATACCTTGTGCTTTCCCTTGCTGCTTGCTCGACTACTGAAGCTGAAAGTATACAAATATGCACCTTGCTGCATCTTAAATCTTGTGAGCCCTTTGACCGCATAGACTACTCAGAACACCTCTTCCACACACTTTACCACCCTTCTTGCACGGTCTCTTCTCATTCACCTCCAAAACATCTACCACACGCACAATCATGGGCCTCCTTCGAACCGGCACGGTGTTGCTGGCGGCCATTGGCACCGCTCTCGCCGCTCCCACAAAGGGTCTGGCGCCGTACAACTACCTTGGCGACAAGAGCGCCATCCTCTGTAAGTGTCAGCTCTTGGAATTCCCGGCCCTCATTGAACCTACCATGAGTGCTTGCTTACACGGATAAAGCTGGCGGTGTCGTTGCTGGCGACTTAGTCTTTGTTAGCGGGACTACGCCATCGATCAATGGAACAATTCCAGAAGGCATCGAGGCTCAGACGGTACGTTCTTACACTACTCGAGCTGCCAAGTGGGGGATTTCCATCTTGAGCTATCTAGTAGCTGTACGCAGTCAAGACGAAGAATGAAGCTAACAATCCTACAGGAGGCCGTCATCAACAAGATCGCCGCCATTTTTGAGGAAGCTGGTACCTCGTGGAGCTACGCTGTAAAGACTACTGTATATCTTGCCGACATGGAAGACTTCTCCGCCATGAACGGGGTGTATAGCGGCTTACTGCCAGAGCCTGCTCCGGCCCGCACTACTATTCAGGCAGGAAAGTTGCCAGGAAACTTCTCTATTGAGATTGAGGCTGTGGCTGTAATTCCGAAATAAAGGGTTCTCGGTTATCTGAATTTTACAAAATTATACAATAAGAATATCAAACTTTGCTTGTTGAGCAAGCTGCAGGGATGAGTTCATGCGAGATTTTTGATTTTTAACAGTCGGAAACTAACTGTAACCTGACCGTAGGTTGCTTCAACCTACATCCAGATCACCATACTGTGATTTCCGTGATCGTGGTTTTAAAATCTAACACTACCGACTCTCTTTCGTTCAGTAAATAACCTCTAAGTAGTGAAGCATCAGGATAAATCCAGTCTCCACAACGCAAGGCTTACCCGACTTTAAACCCTATAGTAGTTCATACAATGGAATATCCTTGTGAGTTGGGTAAAGCCTGATAGAGAATGGTAAGTGGTCTAGCATCTCCATGTCATTTATAGTTTCCGGGGTGAGGCGTCAGTCAGCTGTCCAGCCTCTCGTTCAGCCTCCAGCTTAGCTGCCCGTTCCTGACGCTCGCTAAAGCGGTCCCCAAACAGATCGAAATGAGGTCGCATCACGATGGTGTACTTGACGAGCTCCTCCATGCAGTCAACGATGCGGTCGCGGTTGGGGCTAGCCATCATGCGGCTGCCTTCAGCTTCCGAGGTGAACTGCGTGTACGCCTTGGGGACTGAGCTCTGGTTGGTTATGGCAAACATCCGCATCCATCGGCCTAGGATTCGCAGAGAGTTGACAGCATTGAATGACTGCGATCCACCGCTGACCTGGGCGATTGCCAGTGTCCGACCTTGTGTTGGACGTACCGAGCCCGATGATAGCGGAATCCAGTCGATCTGCTGCTTGAAGATGCCAGTCTAAGAGCCTAGGTCAGCATCACGATGTTTTCGAAACCTCGTGCTATTAGCGACTTACCAGATTGCCGTGCTGCTCTGGGCTGACCCAGACGTGACCATCGCTCCACTTGCTTAGCTCTCGCAGTTCCTGTATCTTGTGATGGGCGTGATGGATATCATCCTTCTGTGGAAGGCCGGTAGGATCATACACGCGGACATCGCAGCCGAGGCGGAAGAGAATTCTTGAGCACTCGTAGGCTAGTAAACGAGAGTAAGATCTGTTACAAGTGAGTCAGAAATGATGATAGTTTGAGCTTACATTATTTGTCGGCGTTATGGAAGGAGAGCTGCGATAGAAAAGAAATAGACTTAGGGAGGCTTGAGAAGCAAGAAAAAGATGCCAGAAAAGGACTGACCTAGTCCTGATACTACCGTATAGAACCAGGATACGCAATCTATCTTGTCCTCGACTGATGATTTCGGATTCGACCATTTTCAGTGCGGTACTTAATTCCAGTTGAGCAACCCAGTCGGCATCCTCGGGGTTCTCGTCCGACAGAAACGGGCGGTAACGCTCCCGTACGTCTGGCTCATCGTCAGACTTGGAGAGAGCGAATGACTTGTTTCTATACGCAGTGTCCGGGGCGAGCTCTACCTGTGCTCGTGCGGCATGAAAGTTGTTGAGGTCTCCGTGGCCGTTCATTGCGATTGAGGTGCGAAATCGCCGGGATTGCGCTCGCGTTCGACGAAAGATAGTAGGTGGAAGAGAGGGAGATTTCCAAGGACATAAATTAAAGAGTACTGGTCTTGTTAACATGTCGGCATTATCTGGCGAGAACAACGAGAAAAGGTTCGAGGTGGAAGGGGGAGGTTGACGTGCTTTATACCCGAGAAGTCACCAACCCGTTAGATTTTACCGCTAGTGGGGACTCGTGTAGAACTCATAGCGTTATTTCTACTGATAAAGGCAACTAATTGATCAAGAATTACACTGTCGAGGAGGTCATTCGATCACTCACCAACGGAATTGAGAGGCAGCTCGGCATCGTCGATTCAAGAATTTCTACTTGCATGCCCAGACGCCAGCTTCATACTCATCTATCCACTCTGCAAACTCGTCTCCAGCCTTCGCCCAACCCTTGATTCCTTCGAGCAAGAACAAGCTCTCCATCTCACCGTCGCCCTGATCAGCAATGTAGTCGCCGAACCAACCGGCGGCTCGGGTACCGCGTCCACGCGAGGAGGCTACCGACATGTTCAGAACCTCTCACTCCTCAGGATAAACGAGGTAGCAAACGACCGATCGAGTCTTGAGTAAACGGGCAAAAAGGAGGGGGGGTCAACACTCACAGCAGTACCAAATAATCTTACGCAAACCCGCGGCCTTGAACATGTTGTAGAGAGTCGGGATGGTAGGATACAGGCTCTGTGCGGGTAGATTGATCGAGCCGCGGATTGTGCCACCCTGAGAAGAATGCAGATTAGCCATACATGCCGAGTTTCGTGCAAGGCTCGTCTCTGCTTTGGTAGGGTAGGAGGCAATAAGTGCACCTCATGGTCATTTCGCCGCAAGTCCACAAGGATAAAGTCTCGTCCGGCAACACTTTCCCCTCCTTTCATCATCTTCAGTACTTCATCGCGCCTCAAGCTTCCCGGCTGCGTTTGCCTTGGAGTTGGGTACGCCGTGTACCACGGTTGCGTGTTGTCGTGTTCCTGTGCCATCGCCTTCGATATGCCGATCAATGGTGAATGGAGTTCACTTTGCGATAAGTCTTGCAGCAGGAGAGTCGCATAGAAAGACAGAGCTGCTTAAAACGCCAGCATATAGATGCCTTCATCTGCAGTAGACCTCTTGGGACTCCGGGTCGTAGTTGACACTGTCAGCCCCGAGCTATCATTGGATGATGCTTACAGTACAGCATGGGGGCATGTTATAGGCAACCCTAGTCAAGAGCGGAGAACTAAAAGTGGCTCTTGGGATATCTATTTTACCGGGGTGTATTCACGTAGCCAATTATAATCAGGTCATGACAGAGGCCCTCCAGCCCGAACTCCTTCGTCCATTATCGAGGTGGTAGCTAGGTTGGATGCCCTGAATCTTGCAGTTGAGTCGCGCAGAAGAGACGTAAGCATCTTTCTTGGCGAGCTCTGCATGAACGGGGAAGTTACGGGACAAGCTTTCCTTAAAAACTTCATAGAACGAACTGCCATGCAGTCATATATTTCTCCATTACAGGCAGCTTAAACTCGCAAAGCTTGTGTAAATAAGGGAAAGCTGCAAGCGTGGACTAAACAACGATGCAACAAGGCGATGCATGGTGAGGTTTGGCGTTTTGCTTATCGTAGTCATGTTGCCTGCCCGAGCAACCTTGCTATGGCACTTACGAGTATATAACGTGAATTCTGAAAGGGCAAGGCATGCTGATATACCTAATTACAATACCATTATAAAAGAATAAAATATACAATATACACAAAGTAAAGCAAGCCTGGATTACAAGTCGGAAAGCTTGAAGCCGCCTGGCATAAGCGTCTGGAACACCTGACCAGGGTCATATTTCGCAGCAGCCTTCTTCATCTTCAACACATTCTCGGCACCATAGCTACCGAGAGGATTCTGTGTCTTGTCGGCATAGTTGAGATAAACCAGATCCAGCAAGCCCCCCTCAATGGTAGATGCATAGTCTTTAACCTTCTTGACCCAAGCCTCTGCTTTAGGTCGTACGGCTGCCTCGAGCTCGCTTGTCCTTACCATGACCGTTGCAAGCCAGAGAAGACCAGCGCCATCGAGCTTCTCGACACCCATGATGTTTCCTCCAGCTTCGGCAGAATGTTGGCCGAAAACACCGGGCAAAGGTTGGAAGAGGCACTGGGTACCAAAATCTCCGTCGACGACTATTTTCTTGATCTCCTCTACTAGGAGGTTGTGTTGCTCAACAGCGTATGTGACAATCCTGGGATCGTTTTTGAAGCTGAGAGTGTACCACAGAGCACTTTTGGTGAAGTCAGCGTTAATTCGATCAACAGACGGCGACTGACGGTCACTTACTTGAAATTTTTAGGAAAGTTGTAGTCGAAGGCAATGTCCCTGATCGTGGTCATCTTGGCAGTGTTGGCAAGTTCCGGCAAGTGAAGCCATTCCTTGTACGCGGGGGCTCTCTCAACACCAGCAACGTTGGCGTACAAGCTGGCAACAACCACGTCCTTCAACCTTGGAACATACGTGAAGAAGCAAAGCAGATTGCTATCGGGGTCATTGGGCACGTTGTCCACGAAAGAAACGAGTGCGTCGATGGCTTCGGGAATCGTATCCTTGTGCAGGTAGGCCATTCCACCCCAGATCTTGTCGGACTTGATCGTCTTCATAGTGAAGCTTGTTACGATGCCAAAGTTGCTCGAGCCGCCCTTGAGAACGAGGAAGAGGTCCGGGTTTCGGTTCTTGTCAGCGGTCACGATGTCGCCATTGGCTAGCACAACTTCATATGACAGGACATTGTCGCAGCCGAAGCCCTTGTGCGCGGCGTAAAAGCTAATGCCTCCGCCCAGGACAAGACCGGCAGCTCCCACGTTGCTTTCGCGACCGCCAGCCACGGTGCGGCCGAACTTTTGCAGCTCAGTGTAGACGTCATCCCACCGAGAGCCAGGCCCAATAGTGGCGGTATCCGTTGCTTCGTTGTAGGTTGTGGAGTTGAGTAGACCGAGATCGATGGTCACTCCGCCTTGGATGTTGTTCGAGCCGGCCCAGTTGGTATGGCCGCCACTGCGCACTGCGAAAGGCTGGTTGCAGGACACGAGCGCTCTGATGGTGCTCGAGACTTCTTCTGCCGAACGAGGTTGCACGATGCAAATAGGTTCGAGCTTGGCACTGCCTGACCAGTATGACTCCTGGCGAGCGATGTATTCATCGTCGAGTGGTCTCAATACGGGTGCGGTGAGTCCAGCTTCAGAAAGACAGTCGCAGCAGCTACTGGTGACCGCGGCAGAGGCGCCGTATGATCCGAGTAGCGAAGCGAGTAGGGACATGGTTGGCAATGTTGACCTAAACGGGGATCTCCGCGGGAAGTAACGTATGGAAAGATACGAGACAGTCGGAGATCGAAGGAGGGAAGGAATGTCGATTGCTAAAACGCGATATGCCAGAACTCTAAGTCAGGGCTTGCAGCCACTTTAGTACGTAGATCCCTTTCTCGTCATTCTCGATAGAATCGCATCCTGGGTAGAAGGTCACTTAGAAGCTAGGAGACGAATAATAGGGGGCTTTGATTCTCCAGCTTTCCCACGTGACTCATCCTCAGTGCAGTTACCGACCCGGGGAGACTCGGCTTGACAAGGTTTATCGAGTATAGGTAATTTGGCGTTCAGGGTTGACGTGAAGAGCTGCCAAGTTGACAGGGTTGTTGAATCAAGGAATCTCTAGGGAGCGCGGCATAGCAACTGCCGGTGTTCACTACCTGTCGTTGGAAAGGAGTAACCCCGGCCGATCACAATAAGATAGGTCCCTCTTTCAATGTGACTTTCCAGTGCGACTCTGCTTCTACGTAGCCTTAAACATCGATTGCCTGATTGCAGAATTCTAGCCCAGGAGATCCTTGCTAACGCCAGGTACAGGTTACAAGGGTTGGAATTGTACAAAATCGGGCCCCTTCTTCATACCTTCGCCACCACACAGCCCCATAAGGAGGCATATGAGTGGCTGTTTCAACGAAAGTACTAGCACAGCCATTTTACACCAAAATCTACTTTTTCATCAACTTCAGGTCATCAACCGCCTGTAATATCATATCAAGCTAGCCTTCAAGGCAAGGCTACGATTTTATCACCATATAACTCAACCACTATAGGTTACAGGATTGCATTTGCAGAGGGGGATATCCCATTGATAAATAAATAAAGTATAGGTACCTCAAATTGCATAAAAAACGCCATGAAATTAAGTACCTCTACTAATGATTAAAAAGGAAGGGATCTCTGAGTCTACATACAGATCCACAGCTTCGTACCGCGCGATACAATTCCAACCCTTGCAACCTGTAGCCACGTATATGAGATACAGGGGTTCCCCATTTTCGCCATTGTGCGTTTGCTGTAGACCTCTTCATTTGATCAGTTTCCTTAGCACGTAGCGACATATGCAACAAACTACTGCGTTGCCGAGTTCAATATGAGGTTACTGTATATTTCCAGCAAGCTTCTTGGAGGTCGCAGCGTTGGATCTGACTACATGATGGACACTTGTTGCACTCGAATCCGAGAGCCCATCACTGGAATTGATCGGTCGTTGACTTGTGAGGAGGAATCAACAGCATTGAGCCCTATATAACTACTTGCCTTTTCCTTCTTCTTCTTCTTCTTCTTCTTCTCCTTTCCTTAGCAAAGTTTATACCTCAATCGTCTTTGCATCCGTTCGTCCCCTCAGCAAGACGGTGACGAAGATTGAAGTGATAAGATCGCCATGAACGATGAGAGATTGAATGTTTGACTAGTTTGATGCAGAGACCTGCACCACTGTGCAGGGGCCGAGTATTCGAAATCGCTTGGAAGAGGAAGGGAAATACCATCGCTACCAACTCCGCGGTTCTGGTATCCCGATTTCCCCCTTTTCTTGGCAGAGAGCGTGGTTTTGCCGCAACACTAGTTAGATCATCAAACCATCCTTGCTGATATGTATCCCCCCTTTCCTATGGTAGCACTGCTAAGCGAAACTGTCACATCCCAAGCAGGTTTGGTAAACGCCAACTCCTCAAACCCACGACGTAGCATCTCACTTACACAAACTGTCTCTTATTTCTGTCATCAATACTGCATCGTCCATGTTACCCGGAGCCTTTCGGGCTTCTTTTTCAGCCTAGTTCCCGTGTGTTTACTCTTGCTGCTTTCGGCATCCCGACAGGGGTTGGGGGAAGGCCAGTGCTATCCCCGTTGACAGGGATGGGAGCGTTGCATTGGGTACAACGGTATTGTCATCGATGCAACCTCTGGGAGAAACTTGAGAACGTGGATCACTTTGAAATGTTTCTGCTCCACAGTCCGCGTAATTAAGCTTAAAGGAAACGTTATAAGCGCGACTGTTCGTTTGAACAGATTCTCGCCTGCAAACATGCTGCTGCCCGTATTTGGTGCGCGTTGAATCTCTTCAATCCATCCACCTGTCTTGTCGTCATTGGTTGGCAACGTTCAAGAAAGGGAACGTCAGCTTTCAGCCTTGGTTTCATTCACTGAACACTGAACACTGGACACCTTTGAATATGGTGGCGATAGTACAGGGCGTTCCGGTTGCCCTGCCCCCTCCCAGGGGTTACGTGGTCGACTTTGAGAACCCGACTCGTCAATGCATACCGGGCGTATATTGGCTGTTCGGCATCATGAACGTCGTCTGCCTTTTCTTCATGTACCAGACCACGTACGTGAACTTGGTCATGGTGCGGAAGATACGCTGGGATTTTAGTAAGTTTGACTTTGATACTCATTGTGCACTTTGTCGTCCTTCACCTTCTCTATACGATGTGCTTCCAGCGAATGGCAAGCTGACTACCTCGCAGTTTGCCTGATAATTGGCTTTGTACGCTCTATTCGAGTCTGACAGCACGCACGTTGAGCCTCGCTAACAAGTTTCAGGCCTTTTCTTGCGCGGTGCAGGTCATGATTGTCCGTAAGAGCTGCGCCAGAATCTTCCAGTCTCTAATGATGCTAATCTAGACCAGGTGGCTTTGCTTCTGGCCGAAGCGGTACCCATGCCTGGGAGATGCCCCTTACCAAATACATGATCTTCATCAGGTCAATATACATCCTACCCATCCTTTACAATCCAGTCCAGTGCGGCTGTAAGATGGCACTGCTCGTCTTCTACAGCCGGTTCTCTCCGCAGCGGTGGTTCAAGTACCTGGTCTGGGGTGTCTCCTTCATCGTAATTTCAAGTTCAGCGGCCATCATGGTTACGACCATCGTTGTCTGCAACCCAGTAAGAGCTGCTTGGGATCTATCTGTGCCCGGAAAATGCATCAACAGAAGAGCAGTGTATAAGGCTACCGCTGCGATAGGAGCTATCACCGATGCCATGGTGCTGGCAGTGCCCATCCCAATCGTCATACCCTTGCGCATCCCATTGAAACAGAAACTTGGTCTGATCGGAATCTTCAGTGTTGGTATCGTGTAAGTCTGAATACCATGGCAATTGTTGAAAGTATTGCTAACATTCTTCATGAGAACCGTCTTTACTTCCGTCATGAGATTCGTATCATTGGTTCACTCGATGAGAAATACAGATCAAGCCTGGGGAAGCGCACCAGCTTCGCTCTGGCTGTAAGTATTTTGTCCCCCCTTCTTTTTTGACAAGTTACTGTCTTGGTTTGTAATAACCATGGCCGCTCGCCATTCATTTCCGCAAACACTGCCTCTTGTTGGTCACAGAGCTAACGCAATGTATAGGATGGCTGAATGTAACCTCTCGTGCATTTGCGCCAGCGTGCCAACGCTAAAGCAGTTCGTCAAGCATGTGTTCCCCAAGTTACTTGGCACCACTTTCACGGATTCTAGAACAGCACAGTCGCTGGGCTCGAGGAGCGGCACTCGATCTCTGGGAAGGTCGAGAAACGACAACGAAAGCGGTGCTCGAAAACACCCGTACGAGGTTTTTGATGACGGATATCCACTCGAACCTCTCAGTCAGATTGATCCCCAATTTTCGCCAACCGGCGATCGAAGCAAAGGCGGTGTTGCAAATCGGCATGAGTCAATCGAGGAGCATGTGGAACCGGCCGAAGGGGATGCAGGATCTGAGAAGGGCATTATCAACAAGAAGAGAACCAGCATTTTGCCTTGATTTCTACCTGTTTTGACGAAAAGAATTGGATACTTTACACGATATTGCAACATGTTACTGAGGGATCTACCTAGCATGCTATATCAAGTGGCTACGGAGACACTTGAACTAACTGCCTTGATCACCTCCGCATTAATTCGCAACCGTTCCAGTTCCACCACACCACTGATGAAGATCTCATCCAATTGAGGCTGACTCAAGCCCTGTGCATGAATCTCAAGCCTACCACCTTGACGGTTATACTCCCCTGGTCCCTTGTCCAGGTAGAAAGTGGCGATGGGGATCCCATTGCTTGTGAGAACGAGATCTCCCTTACTTGAAAAGCAACTCTTCTTATCCTTAGACCATACAAGATGGCCTTGTCCGGTATTGCTTGAGAATTCTTTCTTGAACCTCTTGGTTCTCCCGTTGATGGTCATATCCACTCGGGATGTGGTTGTGTCGTGATACACGGCACTACCGCACTGAGGCCCATTTTCGCCGCGCGTGATCGTCAGGGTAGGGCTGGCAAAGGTTAATGAGGATGGGAAGTTGAACGTGTAGTGTGCTTGACGAGAGCTTGGATCTGATAGTTGGTAAACTCGACGGGCGCTCTTCTCGTAGTTCAGGACTCTAGGATACGGGGCATGGGAGCTCTGAGCTGTCTGCTTGTTTGGCGGCGCAGAATGTTGTTGATAATGAGCGAGTGACTGAGTAGATGCTGGATAGCTTGTTGCAGGTGGTCGAGTGCCTTGTTGAAACTGCTGTTGTGGGACCATATGTTGGTCTGCAGTTGGCCACTGCTGATGAGGAATTTGTTGATGATGATGCTGGTAGGGTTGCGGAGGACCGGTGCTGTGGGCATTCGACCCTGGTGCTTGCGATGTAGGCTGGAAATGTTGTTCTTGAGTTTGATATTGGCCGGCTGGCGGCCATTGTTGGTAAGGAGATGGCATCTGAGTTCCTTGCTGATAGCCTGATAAGGAACTGTCTGGGTATGGGGGCGGAGCGAGACTGGTTGAGTGGGAGGAAGACAATCTCTTGCCTTCGTCTGAAAGGTCACTCAGGAAACCTTTGACATGTTTCATGATGGAAGCAGAGGTAGACATGGTGATGCTGGCTTCGTCGATGGCAGAGTTGAAAAGTGACGCTATGCAGTGTGAAGAGCAGAAGATCGTTACGTTCTGGCTGCCGTTGTCGACATGCGTCTTTGCTTGCCTTTATACCTTGGAGCGTGGCTCATGGTTCGCGTTGGACCCCTTGTCTTCAGCTTGGATGGGGCGGGTACCTATACAACTGATGTCCTAACGAGAATGCTCCGCCTTGGCTGGCTTAGTATCAGCGCCGCATCGTACCGCATCTGTCAGCGCGGTATCTATTGTGGGTGGAGTTCTACTCAGCCTCCATCATGACGGTGTGGCAGAGGCAAGGTGACGGAGCTTGGCAGTATGTTCACTCGAGGGGGGGAACATGGATTGGCCTCTTGCGCTTGCTCTACTCTGACGTGTGAATCGAGCCAGTCCTATCTTTCATGGGTGCGTTACAGCCGACTGCGTTGGGTTTTGGGTCTTGGATGCAGGAATGCTGACATCGTCATGCTCGAAGATGCTTGAAACCCTGCGACTTCGCCGTCGTCCGAGATGTTCTGACCAATCCCGGCGAGTGATCAACGACAGACTGGAGACACGGATATGCAGAGTCAGCTCGAGAGTCCGAAAACTCCAACCAAACAAGTGACGCTCTTGCGGGAGCGCAGGGTTTTGCCTGATTCGGTAAGCGTCTCGAGGCGATCAGCGGTAGATTATCATCGCGGGCTATTCTAAGATTCCTGCTGTACCACCTTCGAGTGCATATTCATAGTACATCAGACTTTTAACAAGCAATAGATGCTTCTGCCTTCGATTCACACATAATATTGCGGATGCAAAATCAGCCTCGAAGGAGAGCGTACATAACCAACTCTCCTCGAAACGTGCAGCAACACACCGTAACAAGAATATCCATTCAAAGATTTAGAAAACCTAAGCTAGCTACTTAAATGTCAGGTTTATGAATACATCGTCTCTCTTCATCACCCAACACGCCGACGCATGCCGATCATGGCCCGCATGGTAACATCATCTGCAACGGCGGCAGCAGAAGCAGTCGTGACCGCAACCAGGCGATGAGCAACTTCCCTTGCCTCGCCCTCTTCGAACACCATATCACGAATCGCCAAGAACGAGATCGATACCGTGTCTGGATGTTCTGTGTTCTCCTAGGAACTTCTCTTTCCATAGGGTTCCAGGGGCAGTACAGCCGAGACGACAGCCAACGCCACGAAAAGAGCAGCACAGATGTAGAGAGGCGCCGAGGTGCTGGTGTCTGCTTCTGTGGCAATAACCGCAGACATGATGCCCATTATGCGGTTCAGGGACACTGCAATACCGTTTCCGGTAGCTCGGTGAGCGCTGGGCAAGACCTCGGGCGTGTAAGCGTATAGCGTTCCATAGTAGATGTTGAGACAGAAGGCGGTCATGCAGCTCAGAGCTACGTCCTGAGACGACGTCTTCACTTGAGTGTATCCAAAGAGGAAAGCCATGGTTAGGACAGCGCCGATGACCATGGTATACTTGCGACCGAGAAGTCTGACATTGCACATGAAGCCTGCGATGATGGGACCGGGGATACCGCTGATGTTGGTGAGGGTGTAGTTGCGCCATGTGTCAAACGTGGACCGGTTGAACGTGGCGCCGTTGCTTGCCAGATAGGCTCTACACTTGCGTTAGCACGTCTTTCCATGTGTTCACGTGTAAATATGAGTACGAGAGCGTGTGTGAAGCTAATTCAAGAGGGTTTAACTCGAAGTATGCTTACGGTAAGAAGACGTAAAAGAGAGGATAAGCAAGACCAATCATTGTCCAAGACAGGAGGATGGCGGAAGTCGAGATGGTCATCTTCCTGGAGTAGAAAAGTCCTCTCACGTGTACCAAAATTTCCCCAAATGAGAACCGCTTCTTGCTGTGAGACGACTTGATTGTTCCGCAAGCCTCGAGCTGTTCGAGCGTCAAGGAGCAGGTTCGGTTGTACTTGGTCGCCAGATACTGGAAAGTCTCGATCAGCTCCGCCTCCTCGCCAGTTCCCAAGAGATACTTTGGCGTCTCTCGAAGCCTCATGACGGTAACTCGGAGAATCGACATGACGAAGACGATGGCGCCACCGGTAAACATGGCATACCTCCAGCCCCAGTTGTCATCCCTGGTACAAGTCTCCACGTCGGCGCAGTTCCACTTGGCTGGAGATAGGAAACCCCAGGCGATGAAGCCTGTGAACGCCTGACCGACACCCCACCAGGCGGCCAGCGAGGTCAAGAGCCACTGCTTGCTGCTCGGGAGGTACTCGAGAAAGACTGTGGTGTCGAGGATGAGGTTGCCACCTCCGCCGAAGGCCGCCAGGGCGATGAAGAAACCTAGGGATGGCCAGTTGGGCATGGCGCCAGCGAGGATGCAACCGATGGAGCAGATGAACAACGAGCAGTTGAAGGCATATTTGCGGCCGATGGTGTCGGCGCCAAAGCCCCAGAACAGCGCTCCCACGAGCAACCCGACGTAGGACGCGATGGATAGGCCTTTGGCATATCCGTGTTGGCCAAACTCTCGGAATGCTGGGGTGGCAATGACAGATTGGAAGAGCGTGAGCATAGAATCAACCGCATACCTTTATTTTGGAGAAAGCACAAAGTCAGCATAAACAGGTTGGGAGGGGGGCTGAGCAAGAGTTGGGAGGTTCAATCGCTCTTCGCTTGTCTAGCAAGACAAGCCAAGTCATGGTCACGAACCCAAAACCATTGAGAAAGAATAACTTCGTATGGTACGGCGTCCAGCCAATTTCATCGATGGCCTAGAAGGCACCGGGGAGTCAGCTCATGATTATGATACGTCGTTTCTGTGCTCGCTAGAGGAACGCCTCCTCACATCGTTTACTAGGTGCATCTTGAGGCTCAGAGCGGGGTCCAGATCTTGCATATCGAGAATGTCGACATCTTTGGTCGAGCTGATCCGACCGACTTCGGATACCGGCAAGCCGCTGGAAGTCCTTTCAAGGGCCGCCTCGTCGGGGATTCCATCCCGGGCTTTTTGGTCTGGGACGCCAGAAGCCATGTTTGGATGGGAGGTCATAAAACAGGACGGGACAACCAATAAGGGTTGGAAGCTGAGAAGGTGGGAGGGCCTGGAAAGCTGTAAACTTGCAAGTTGCAAGTTGGAGAGCTCTGGTATGCAGAGTTGGCGTAGGACTTGTGCTCGCGTGGCTCTGAAACCACGAGACTGGGGAATTGCACGAATTAGGGTTCGGGAGGTTGATGATCATGCAAGGGATGAAGTCCCTGCTCTTCCTTGATTAACATCGTACCACATGTAACATCTGTATCCCCTCTCTGCACCCCGTGCTAAGCGGTTGGGCTCACCTTACACATCGGGCATAGCCTGCTGCGTAGTCTAGAGAGGTGCAGCCAGTGGATCGACAAACTTTTGTAAGACACCCTGACATTGGATGGAACGTTGATGCACGTGGGGTAGATCTACGGCCTTTAACCGTTTGCAACGATCTGAGCGATTAAACAACAAATACGAGGCCACTTTGCTGCTCGGCTTAGGAACTGGGACGGGGTGGTTGTCGCACGTGTGTGCTGCGTCGTAGTAAAGGGAAGCTGATGGTAGAGAGGTGCGATACATGAAGGCACGTGTCTGCGAGAGCTTGCTTGTATAACTGCTGTTTGGTCGTTGATTCTAAATCATCTCCAAGTACTTGCTGTAACCGTGTCACGGCTTTTCGCTTCTTGATACGTCTTGCCAAGATCATCATACAGCTGCCTGACTCTCGATAACTCCCGGCTCCAATACTCCCTTGCTCCGGGATCCTGGACCTCTTCGATGACCTGACCTATGCTCCTGGCCTCGAAGAAGGCATTCTTCCGATTGTATAGAGGCCTTGCGTTTCCGTCGCCTTCCACGTCGCTGCCGCTACCGAACACCTCCTGCAGGATGTTGATATCGTACGGTATCTTGAACCGATCCCGGCTGTCCTCGTGAGTGAACATGAAGTAAACCTCTCTGAAGCCCGACCAGGCGATGCCGCTGAGACACAAGCTGCAAGGCTCGTGCGTGGCGAAAAAGATGCAATCCGTGCGAGGGTCAGGCCGTGCGCTGGCGTCCGGGAACGTCTCGGTGTAGAATTGCTGTATGCAGTTGATCTCGCCGTGCAGGAGCGGGGAGACACGCTCGTTGTTCGTCGAAACGGTGTATGGCTTGAGGCTCTGCGAAGAGAGGATTGCCGCGCCGAAGACTTTGCTGCCGGAGGAGACCCCCTCACGCGTCAGGGGAATGATATCATCTTCAAGAGTACTGAGAAGAGAGCGCAGCAGATTCTCGTGTGAGGAGGGTTTGGACACCATGTCTTAGATATCCGATCTGTATTCTGTACGACGGTTGTTGTGATATGTCTGACGTGAAGTATGGTTGCAGTGAAGAATCAATGTCGTAGGCTGGTATGCGGCTGAGACTAGAGTAGTCCAGTCCATGTAGACGGGGTGAAAGGATGACAAATGTGAGCCATAACCCAAAAATAAACACATCTCATCTGGTCTCAGGCATATAAAACTAGGATCACTTCACTTCTTGCGTTCTGTAACTCATATGCAGTATACATATCCTTTCGGTTGAAATTTATAACTGCGCGGTTTTCCTAGAACATCGCTGTGCTGGAGACTCTCTCTCCACAAGACTTGAAGGGGCATCCTAGCTAACCTCATTCATCAGCCGTTGTTTGTTTCTGTCCGATGTCTCTAGAAGTGTTTTGTATTTTAATTTATAAATAAATCTTCATTTTACATTTGCAACTTGAGTTTGAAATCATAGGAACCACCCCGTGACTGATGCATCGCCTGGTCATCCGTATCGTTTGGGTTCTGTCCATGAAATGAAGCTAAAGATGGTATCATTCCTGATGAAGCTCGGGGTTCTCAGAGTTCTTAGGCTTTGGTACTAGCAGCCAGCTAACTGCGGTTGCAGCAAGCAAGGCGCATAAGATGGGCTGGAGGGTAGCTACACCAGCATGGGCCGCGACTAGTCCTGTGATGATGGGGAATAGACAGCCTCCAATCTGTGCAAAGACGAAGACGAATCCCAAGGCGGTCGAGTGAATTCGAGGGGAGAACAGCTGGGAGCCAACAGACACACCCTATTACAAACAAATCTGTAAGCGTGGATCCAGTGAGTAGGTTCGGTGTAAGCTAACCGTAGCAAAATAAGGGCCCATGAAGAAGCCAAGTAGACTGATGGCAATCGATGCTGCGATGATATTGGGGACACTGCGTCTGTGTGAGCCGAGGTTCAGATGGCAAGCCAGACACGTATGCGAACTTACAGCCAAAAGAGCAGCTGCAAGCCGATGCTGATGATGGTATACCCAAAGATCATCCTGCGGACCCCAAACCGATGAGTAGGCTCGGCCAAGAACAGTCTACCCAGCAGCGAGCCACCGTTGAAGCCAGCAGGGACGTAACCCATCTTCGAAAGGTCCCCATCGCGAACAACAACCAGGTACTCAACCACCCAGCCACTAGCCGTGAGTGTCGCGCCCAAGAAGAAGCAGAAGAAGAGGCTCAAGAGCCAGACGCTTGGCGTCGCAAGCGTATCCTTGACCAACCGAAGCGCTCCCGCGTTGCGTGAGGCCTATGAAGACGCGGGCGGGTCTTCCAAGTTGGCCTCCCCGGCTTGCCTTGTCTTGAGTCCTAGATTCTTTCGGAACGCATAGGCTACAGAAGCCAAGTTCGCAACACCTATACCCAGGGGGAAGCAGTAGAACAGATACCACCTTGACGTTTCGCCGGCGGAAGCAACGGCTGTCGCTGCAAAAGGACCGCAGAGACAGCCAGCCATGTACATGGCGTGGATGAAGGCAAGCCAGCGGTGAGAGCTCTTCAGTCCGGCTACAAAGGTGTTGCCGTGGGTATCTTGGTAAGCTTGTCCAAGGCTAGCCAGCCAGAAAGTGACAATGTATAGTGCAAGGGGGGGGTTCCATGCTCGAAGAGCGTGGGCGACAACTTGAAGGACTGCTCCGAGCAGAAGCATCGAGCCAAGATCTATGACCTGGCACAAGTGCGTGTTGGTCAGGGCGGCAAAGAACCATCCGAAAAATGTCGCGCAATAGCTAAGAGTTTGGATACGTCAGCTCCATCTCTGCAAGATCTCGTAGGCTGGAGAGCGCCATCAGCAGTCACCGGGCCTTCTTTTTACCTACACGGATGACACTATGGCCGTGTTGATGCCATACTCGCGTATGACGTGGGGTACTAGAGCGCCGAGGCTGCCGTCGTTGACTCCGGCCACGAAGAAGGAAAAGCCGACGCTCAAGTTCTTGGTGAGGGTTTCCCGGCCGACCTTGGTTCTTGCGAGACTTGGCTGGCTATCTTCAAGTTCGCCACCGTGACCTGCGGAATCACACTCCCGCCGCCCCGCGGATCGATCTGTGGTGAGTCCTAGCGCTTCCGCGGGGCTTGAGCTTTCTAGCTCGGTCGTGGAGGTTTTAGTTGTCGCCATCCTTGCTCTACCAGCCAGGTCAAGATGTATCCTTTGCGGAAGGGTCAACGTTTGAAACGGGATATGGGGCTCGAAGGTCGTCGGTCACTTCTCTGCACCTTGCAGTCGCCTCTCTTTGACGGGATCCCGTAGAATCCCTCCGCTTACTCTAGCCCCTTGCCGCTTAGAGTAGTCGGTCGATCTCCACCAGCAAAAGAAGTCTAATACCTTAATTCAACCCTACATGAAAGGCACAGGGTACAACTGCACCATGTAAACAATCCAGAGGCGCCATCCTTGGCGACCCTGCTTCCGTTGGCTACCCCAGAATCACCTTCCCATTCGGGCAGCTCTGCTTGTCTGATCGTCGCAATCAAGATCATTTCGCAAGCCTAGGGCTCGATGTCGACATCTTTTAGGTAGCCTCTAAGCATCCAAGGTCAGTATACGACAGCCAATGACCGTGGGTGAGAGATCCGGCGTGATCCTTTGACAATAGCGTCCGTCCTAGTGAGCTCTGATCTCGTGTCTGGTCACCCCCGGACGGTGAGATAAGCTACTCCCTGACCTTGCGAGGGCGACAGGATCTGGCAGGTGGAAGTTGCTTCTGATTCAATCTAGGACCCAACATGGAGCTTGATCCCTGCTTCAGTCTCATACGCCTCATCGAGGCCAAGCTCTTCCTGGTAACACGTCAGTGGGTAATACGATGACGCGAGAAGCGCTTTCGTCTTCAAGCTTGACTTAAAAAGCAACGGTCGTAGCCACCATGGCTGTGCCCTTGCCGCAGGAAAACATAGCTTCGCTCTTTTGCTTCCAGCATGGCCGACCCGATCAAGAGCCCGTTTGCGACGGACAACAAGTACGCCGAACGAAGTGACGACGATCCCCGGAATGACACCGCGAGTACCATCGACGCGCAGAGATATGAATATACAGAAGATCAGAAGATTGGCGTCACTGGCGCGGTCTTCTTGATCCTCAATAAGATGATCGGGACGGGAAGTAAGCTCCATCTCTTCACCGAAGCCCGCTTCCCAGTGTCCCGAAAGTAGCCCGCTAACTCGAACCGAGTCTTCTCTACCCCCTCCAGCATCTTCGCAGCCACAGGCTCCGTCGGCATCAGTCTCATGCTTTGGGTCATCGGCGGTGTAATCACCTTCCTCGGTCTCAGCGTCTTTCTCGAATTCGGCCTTGCCATCCCACGCTCAGGCGGCGAGAAGAACTACCTCGAACGCGTATATCGGCACCCGAGATATCTAGCGACCTGCGTCTTAGCGTCCCAGATGATCCTGCTCGGCTTCTCTTCCGGAAACGCCCTCGCCTTCGGTCGATATATCCTCCTTGCTTCGGGCAAGGAGAGCCCAGATGGTTGGCCCGCGCGAGGCATCGCCATCGCTTGCATCACCTTCTCCGTCGTCTTGCACAGCACGCTGCCCAAATGGGGTATCCGACTCTTCAGCCTTCTCGGCGTGTTCAAGGTCGTCATCTTGCTATTCATCGTCTTCTCGGGCTTTGCCGCGCTCGCCGGACATCGTCGCGTACCTAACCCCCGTAACTTTGACAACGCGTTCCGCATCGAGGACGGCGATGGCTACAGCAGCGGAGGTGCGTACGCCTACTCGAACGCGATCCTCAACATCGTGTACAGCTACAAGGGGTGGGAGAATGCGAACTACGTGCTCGGCGAGCTCAAGGACCCCAAGAAGACGCTCTCGGTCGCTGCGCCGATCGCCATCGGCGGCGTCACGATTCTATACGTCCTGGCAAACGTTGCTTACTTTGCCGCCATCGACAAGGCGGAGCTGGCCAAGGCTGAAGTCATCGTCGCTGGCCTCTTCTTCAAGAACATGTTTGGAGAGGGTTCTGCCGCTCGTAGCTTGCCGGCTTTTGTGGCCTTGAGCAACCTTGGAAATGTACTGGCTGTGTCCTTTGCGCATGCGCGCCTGAATCAGGAGTTGGCCAAGGAGGGCATGTTGCCCTATAGCCGTGTATGGGCTTCAGTGAAGCCTTTCAATGCACCTGCTGCGTCGGTCAGTTATGAGTTTTCTCTTCAAGTTGGAGGCTCGATACTAACAAGCTGTAGTTGTTTCTGCACTGGCTCGTCACCGTCATTGTGCTCGTTGCACCTCCCGCTGGTCCTGCCTACAACTTTATAGTGAACTTGTATGTATATCGCACTCCTCTTCTCGATGATGAATCTGACTGACCACGATATTAGGTACACTTACCCCGGCGCATGGATCAACGCTTTCGTCACAGCTGGCCTTGTCTATCTCCAATGGACAAAGTCCGAAAACTGGACATCGCCCTGGCATACATATCTCCCCATCTCGATACTCTACTTCCTCGTCAACGTCTTCCTGGCCATCGTCCCTTTTATACCGCCAGAGGGAAGCTGGACTGCGGACGGGTACCCGTACTATGTGTTCCCTATCGTCGGAGTGGGCGTCCTCCTCCTAGGCGGCGTGTACTGGGCACTCTGGACGAAGCTCCTGCCGCGGATTGGAGGTTACAAGGTTGTTGCGGAACGATCAGTTGATCCTACTGGTGTTGAAGTGATTAGATATCGCAAGGTTTCCGTCAAGCATGATTAAGACTGGAGCATGAATCTGTATCTCTGCTTTCTTTGACTTGCTCAAGTTTTGATATAGTGCACTACACTCTTCCTGAAACAGAGAACATCAGTTCAATACTCTGCATGCTTCTTTAAGCCAGATTGGCTTGCGACTTCAACCCTCTATTCCAACTTACCCTGCAGTGAAATGCCAGACCAGGAAATGATGCGCAAACGGAACTGCCATCTACCGAACAAACTCTTAATCAAACTGTCACCGAGATATCGACCGAGTCCGACAAATCACCACCTTGTCAAGCACCGCCCTTGCCCGAACGCCCCAGCTTCTACGGTGGCTACGAGGGCAAAAGTCAAACAATGTCATACGCGGCAACAGAATCGCAGACGGTCACTACGCTGCATCTTCTGGGCGATCAATCAGACACGGTAGATTGTCCATTCTGTCGGCGGCGAACCATGACGGAAGTCAAGAAGCATCCCTCAGGCATGACGCAGTAAGCTAGAGCTCGTATCCGGCTTTCAGTCGATGAGGAAAAAGGTCAAGAGCTAACTTGGCGTGAAGTGGTATCGCCGCGGCACTCTTCTTCACTACCTTTTGTGGTGTGCTGGCGCCGTACGTTTTTACATGGAGTCACCATATAAATCACTTTTGCAGCAATTGCAACCATAAAGTCGCATGTAGACGGAATAGGCAGAAAGAAATGCAGCCGCTTGGTACGCCCGAGCACCTTCGGGAAGTTTCAAGATATCCCGGAACAGGGCCAAGTTGAGAAGGAAAATGGCGGTGAGATTGAGTACGTAAACCTGAGTTGGGATCAGTCTTGATCCGACAGAGGTCGTGTGTGAGTGCGCGGCAGGAAGACGAGCAACACACGATGTCAGCGATTGCAAATTTAGCTAGTTCGAGATACCCAACCTCAATGACTGGTGTCTATTGAGAGGAATGAAGTTCGCAACGGAAGGACAGCTGCAGTATGCAAGTATACTGGTCTCATGGAGAATCGTATCAGACCGGTCCATTATCTATCTATCTGACATTTGGAGTCCCATCAAGTCATCTCTTATCATGCCACACGTCATATCGTATTTTGCCTCTCCTGAGAATCGTCATTTCGAACCGGATCCCGAGAAGCATCTGGAGCACTAGACCCGTCAGCTAGTAGAGGCTCCCGCTCAGGAGTCTGAAGTCCTTGGGGCTTTTCCTCAGACGGAGACAAGCCGTAGGACGCGATGACGAAAACTCCAATAATGCCCATCGCCGTGCTGACGACAAGAGCAGCAATGCCCGACCAGGTGAATCTATAATGCGTCAGCTACAAGCCTCACTACTGGATAGATCTCGTGGATAGGCGATCAAGAGACATACCCTGCTGGCAGAGGCGGCGGTGGCGTGTTTTCGCCCTTGAGGTTGAGGAGATCCTTTGTGTTTCCGGCTGCGTTTCCAGCAACCGGGATGTTGCCGGCTTTGCAGGCGTCGAGGTGGTCTTTGGGGATCTCGAGGGTGGCCTGGAGCTCCAACGGGGCCTCTACGAACGTCGCGATCAGGCCCGAGGTGACGTGCCACTCGATGTGGCAGTGGAATAGCCATACGCCTAAATCATCTAGGTTAGCCTTGCGAGAGTGAGTATGAGATGTGACTCGGTGACATACCCGGATTGTCAGCCTTGAAGCGAAGCACAACGTTGCCGTTGGACGCGACAACGATGGTATCGCGTCTCATGGGTGCCTTGTTGAAAGCTCCATCCGTCTCGTTAAAGACACCGCCATCATCTTCGCTGCGGTAAATTGCCTGGAAGTGGTGGCCGTGAAGATGGAAAGGGTGTCGACCGTCGTCGTAGTTGTTCAGCACAATTTGGACAATCTCGTCCTTCTCGAGCACAAAGCTCTGAGTGTAGCTTCCGTAGACGCGAGGATCCGTAGCCTTGTCTCCGCTCGTCAAGGCGGTATAGAGAGAAGGGACCTTAGGCGCGACGTAGGTGTTATCGTTGAAGAAGGCATAATTGGCGCCGTCGCGGAGGTTGTCCATCTTGACGTCAAGTTGAACGTTGTGGTCGGGGTTGGGGAGGAGCGGCATCTCGTCAAAGGGGTGCAGTTGCATGTCATCGAAAGGCTCAAAATCGTCCACGACTGCTGGCTTCGGGAGGGGCTTGGCCTCATCGTACACTAACCAACCAGTGACGTTGTAGTCAAGATCATCAGGTAGGATATCGAAGAGATCCTAGCAGTAGCGATTAGTAAACAAGGTTCCCCGACGAGTGAGACTGAAGAGTTACCGTGTCCATGCTGGCGACGATGGGGAAGTTGGCGGTTGCACTGCCCTTGGTAGTGACCAAGAAGCTACATCGCTGAGCGGCAGAGAGGTAGATCATGTTGGCGACGGCAGGTTTCGTGTAGACGCCGTCGACTTCGACAATGGACATCTCATGGTCCTCGATCCAGATGAATTGGCCGGCAAAAGCACCAATGTTGATCAGCCGAATAAGATACGTCTTGCTGGGCTCGACGGGAATCTTCAGGTTCTGCGTGTCATTCATGAGGGCGGCCTGGGGCACGGGCTCGGCTCCCGTGGGATTTCCCTTTCGCATGAACTCGGGAATGAGAGTAGCCATCTGATCGTGGTACCAATCTGAGACGGTCATGACAATTTCTTCATCGTATTTGCCCTTGTAGGGAGACTCCGGGTCGTGAATGATGAGAGGACCACGGAGTCCGTCGGGGTACTGGCTTTCGGTATGCGAGTGGTACCAGTACGTGCCCGGCTGAGTGATCTACAGAGAGTTAGGTCGGAGCTGGGCCAGTGCTATCCAGGTAAATCTTGTACGTACGGTAAAGTTGTACTGGAATGAACCGCCAGGGAGGATCGGACATTGAGAGACCTGAGAAGGACCATCCATATGGGCGGTGCCGTTCATGAACAGACCGTGGAAATGCAACGACGTTGACTGGTTACCGAGATGATTGTGAACGTTGATCAAGATAGTGTCTCCCACGTTAGCTTCGATGGCAGGGATGGGCCATCTCCCATTGATACCGATAGTTGGACGCTCAAAGGCGCCATCTGGATTTGCCAGCACCCAATCTACGTTGAAGTGGTAGGAAACAGTGGCTGTCAGGGCAGTCTCGACGAGAGAGCTTGCCAGTGCCCAGCCGAAGACTCGTCCGAGTCCGCGCATGTTGATGGTGTCTGCGACAGAGGTCGATTGAATCCCAGGTAGCTAGCTTGACTCGGTCGAACTATGAGACAGCTATTCTATGGAAAATTCAGTCAGTCAGTCTGTCTCAAGGTGAGATGAAAAGCAGAGTGGGTGAGTAGGTCTGACTCTGCTGTCTCCGCCCCGTGAAATGAATGACGAGAGGATACGGAAAGCGGCTTTTCAGACATCTGCCGATATATACGGAACTGAATAATTGAGAAAGTTGTCAAGTGATGGCTTACCGATCTTATCAATCTGATAAACCCGGTCGGGGGACGGGTTGTCTGTCAGGCACACACACCACTTCGTATTCGTGCAGAGTTATCCGTAAGCGTTGACGAGACGATCGGAAGCAAAGCCGTCAAGTCGAAGCTGACCCGGGGAATTGAGCGGCAGGAGATGATTACCGATGACACTTTGGTTGAGGGGTTATTTCTACGATCATACAACGAGTTATGGGTTGTCATGGCCGGAGCAAAAGTTTTCGACCCATCCAAGCTCGTCGCTTCAACTGGCAATCCGGACAAGGGTCCGAGCCAGTTCGAGCCGGATGGTATGGGTCGTAGTTCAAGAAAGTGACCGTCGTGATTCGATGGGTTCGCTCTCGAGTGGATATATGGCTTGGATGGCCATCTAGCCTGACTTGGTCATTGGTTGACCTCTGCTAACCCATGACTTGAACTAGCAAGAAAACCCCACGCGCGGTTTAACGGAGGGCGTCCGCTAGAACTGCGTAGTGCTTATTGTGAGGCTCATGCCGGAAAGTTGGAGGGAAAGAGGAGGGGCGGGAAAGATTTATCTGATCGTTTAGGATCTGATACCGTAGACTCACTCACCACATCCTTCTGCAGTCGCATCGTCGTTCATATCTGCTCTCTCGTGGTGCCGGTTTGAGAACGCCACTTGACTGAGCTCCAGTCCTAATCCGTCACCTTGTAAAACTAGGGCATTTGGGGAGGGAAGAACAAAAAAAAAGTCTTCAAGATGGGAGCTCAGCTCTTCTCCGTGCCCATCTTCGTGGTCGTCTTCCGAGAAACGTTGGAGACGGCCATCATTGTCTCGGTCTTACTGGCTTTCCTCAAGCAGACGCTCGATGGACCTAACAGAGATCCCAAGACGTTCCGAGCGCTGAGTCTTCAGGTGAATATCTCATCCCCACGTGAGCCTGTGTTTCGAATGCAGCATGGACTGACCGCGGGCGCAGGTTTGGCTTGGAACCGCCATCGGCCTCATGCTCTGCCTACTCGGCTCGGGTATCATCATCGGCGTCTTCTACATCCTCGGCACAGATGCATGGGCCGACCACGAGTACTACTACGAGGCCGTCTTCTCCATCATCTCGGCCGTCATCATCACCATCATGGGCGGCGGGCTGCTTCGCGTCGGGAGGATGCAGGATAAGTGGCGCGTGAAATTGGCAAAGGCCATCGACGCTCCCGTCGCGGCGCCTAGTAAGCGCGCGTGGCTCGTCAACTTCTTCGAGAAGTACGCCATGTTCCTGTTGCCCTTCATCACGGTGCTTCGAGAGGGTATCGAGGGTATCGTCTTCGTTGCCGGCGTGTCGTTCTCCGCCCCGGCTACCGCGATTCCCCTCCCCGTCGTCTTTGGCCTCTTGCTAGGTTCGCTGGTTGGATACGCTCTCTACAGGTACGACTGCTTTTAGCCGTCACCTCTACGTTCTGGGCGACTTTGCTAACCTCGCGATTTAGGGGTGGCTCGACTGCCAAGATCCAGTCGTTCTTGGTGGCCTCGACCTGCCTGCTGTACCTCGTCGCAGCCGGTCTTTTCTCAAGGGCCGTCTGGCTTTTCGAGCAGCAGCAGTGGAACAAGGTAGTAGGCGGCGATGCGGCCGAGCTTGGTGACGGACCTGGCTCCTACGATATCGACCGTAGTGTCTGGCACGTTAATGTAAGAATAGCCCCGGATTTGTCGCTCGCCGAGGAGAAGAGGGGGGAGGATGCCCGTGCTAACATCTCGCAGTGCTGCAACCCGCAACTGAACGGAGGCGGCGTCTGGGCCATCTTCAACGCTGTCCTCGGCTGGAACAACTCGGCCACGTACGGCTCCGTCATCTCCTACAACGTCTACTGGCTCTTCGTCATTGGTCAATTCAGTGCCCTGAAGTTCCGCGAGAGACGCGGCCACTGGCCGCTGATGAAGGCCAAGTCTGACAAGGAGGAGGACGAGAGTCGTCTGGTCGAGCGCAGCAATCTTCGAGCGGAAGTGGATAGCTGAGTTGGTGGTGCTGTTTGTTGACGACGCTGCGTTCTCTGAGAAGTTGGAAAGCGAGGGGGGTGGGAAAAATACTGTGCTGGCACGGCCTTGTCGTTGCGATGGCCGTCAAAGGTCTTGCAGAGGATGGAGTTTGCTCGATGTCGTAACGTTATCTCGTAAAGACTTGAAGATCAAAAGCCGCGTTAAAGAGCAAACTTGCTAATTCCCGTTTCCTCGTTATATTTACGTATTCGATCCATTGTGTTCCTTCATGCTGCTATATACCAAAGAGAGTTGGTTTAGACCACATTTATCATCCTCGCAGGTTTTCAAGACGCTCGCGTAAAATCCCATCGTTCAAACTGCCTTTCAAGTCGTCATCTACGGTTGACCAAGCTCACCATCGAAACCCTCCTATGCTCCATCAATACCCAGCCACTCAAACATCATCCACAAGTCTGGACTTCTTCCTCGGCCGGCCCGGTCCCTTGCTGCTTTTTCGCTTCTGTCCAACTCCACGAGGAGGTGCAGTTGCAGCCGCAGCCGCATCAGCACCGTGCTTAGCCTCAAACTTGGCCAGCTCATTAGGCGCAATCTCTTGAATCTTGGCCCCGTTCTCCCACGTCGCCTCCGTACGACGATACCCAACCCACTGTACCTGATACATATACTTGGCCTTGGACCGGGGCTGCAGGGCGCGCTTCAGTATGTGGAAGACGTGGTATACATCCAGGCCGGTGGCAGCTTCGCGGCCCTTGAGGCTATCCCAGTATCGATACACAAGGCTGGGCGTTTGTGACTGGAGGCTCCACTCAGTCTCCCAGGTCGTGTCGCCGCCTACCCATCTGACCTTGATGTCGACGGTTGCGTTGGCGGTGTCTACACGATGGGCGATGAAGCTATCGATCTCGGTTTCCTTGCTTGAAAGATCGATGGTCTTTTGCGACTGCGAAACTTGGCCTGCTGATTTGATGACGGGTTCGGGTTCGGGCTTGAAATCATCCTGGCCGTTTTTTTCGGTGATGGGGGTAGCTTGCGACTCGTACGTGGTTGCTGTGACACGGCCACTGCTGTCTTCTGTGGTCGTGCCTTCGTTTGACGAGATGAACGCTTCGGGTTCCGTGGGCTTGTCGTCGCCTTGCACAAGGTCGATCTCGCCAGCTGTAGTCCTGTCGATCGGTTTGTCTTCGGCAACTGTTCCTTCAGCACCTATTGTTTCGATGAATGCGGCTTCGGCAATTATACCCTCGTTGGCTACATCGTCATTGCGCTCCTCCCTAATCTTGGCGGACTTCTCTTCGATTTGTTTGGTCTCAGGCTTGTCCACATCTTGAGGCGCATTCGTCTGCGCGACTGCCGACACATCTACGCGCTCGGCGGTGATCTTTTCTCTGTCGTGATTGTCGCCATTGCCGTTGTCGCCGGCCTCTGTATGATGTGTGTTGAAGATAATCTCCTTATCCGAAGTAATCAAGTCCTCGAGCTTGAACTTTGACTTGACCGGCGAGTCAGGGACTTGATATGGATCTGTGCGTACGCGCTTGCTGTTAGCTAACAATTAACTCATCCCGCTCACTCCATCCAGCGCTTCCGGAGAAAGCACGCGCCACACATTTGTTAGCGGCGCAGAGCGGCCATTCGGGGGAGAGCAGCTCACCTTGCGGAGACGGTGGTGGGAGCAGGGTGGCAGAGGCCGACATTGTTTCTAAAGAAGGTGATTTCAGCCTCTTAACGCGGTTGGGGCAGAATCACGAATTCGTGGGAAGCTGGTGTTTGATGGTGTTGCGTCACCATCTTGACATTCTGTGGTGTTGGGAGGTGCCGCACGCGCTTCATTGGTGGCTCGACGCGGTCCTTAATTGCTGGGATGACCCGCCACAGCAAAGCCACCACGCCTTGTGTGGCAGGGCAAGCTGACAAGAGCGAGAGCAAGAGCAGAAGAAAGTTGGGAAGCTTGGTATGGCCATCTTACAACTCAATGATCAACCATGAAGATACTGCAATTTTATACTCACTGTCATCATTTCTCGCCTCTCCGACCGGATCACATTGCGAAACGTTATGTTCCGTTCAACAAAGCTACATAGTAAGGCGTAGGAAACTTTGATGTACATGAGCTGGCTTGCACCTGCATAAACGCAAAAGTTATGGGCCGGCACTCACAGATGGAAGATGCAAAACGCCAGCTCATCTGCGAAATGATACCAGATGCAGATACTCGCCGATTCGATATGCTCAATCACTGACATGTCCAGAGATACCATTTTTAACCCCAGTCACCACCGTATTTGCGCGAGTGTCATCCATGAATCCACGAGTGGTGCTCCTGGTCGCCGGCTACTTTGAAGCAAATTGAGCAGCGCAAACGACATTCACATGTACAATGCGATGCTAGAACGTCGAGTTGAAGCGCGGAACAACCCATGGAAGCCATCAGTAACCGAACATCTGACATCCAACCCATGGCAACAAAGTGCACGTTGTCATATGGCCGCGTGTGATTCCGAGATATTGAGTCTCCCAACTTCAAAAGGTCCCTGTCAGCAAAGTCGCGCACCACCTTGTCGTAAGCGCGCACGCCATAGCCGCTGTCAACTCGCTGCTACCGCCTCCGGAAGAAAAGGAAAAATTCAAAACCAATAGCTTCGGTCTCCTAGGTCAGCCAAGCAGATCGAAACCTTGCTGTAAATCTCTTCTCGCCAAACGGTGGCTGTAACCTGGTCACTTAACGTCAAGTCTTGGCTTGGTTAGTAGACCGAACAAGGCAGGTGAGGGTGCGTCGAAGATGAGCCGTCGAACGGACGAAAGAATTGGCGTTATGAGGTGCTTTCGAGATGGGAGCTGGCGGGACTGAACAGACCATCTGGATCGTGGCAGGACTGGTGACTCGGGTGAGCCGACGTCAAGAGAAGTAAGGCGTAGTAGACATGTCCTGATATCGAGGACGATGGTGATCATCACCACGGGGTGTTTGTTCTTGGCTACGCTCTCAAGGTGATCGAGACCATGCACAAACCAGTCAGGGAGCTGTACAGCTTCTCGATATAGCTAGCGATCGTGGGATGGTTAACTGGTCCCTCTCAGCTGGAATCGCCCCTAGAGAGCCTGTTGTTGGTAGCATCCCGTCCTTGTCGCGTACCGTACCGATGGCGTGATTCAAGCCCCCCTTACTTCTGTATTTCATCTCGTAATTCTTTGCTACCGACTCACTCAATGGTTGATGGGGGGGGGGGGGGTTACGATCGAACGTTCCGGGAGTATTGGAAGACTTGAACGATGCTCTGTGGGCGGACACTGATCAGTTCTGTGCCTGGACGATGGCGTGGAAAGGTTCGGTTGGATGCGGTAGTGTAAAGCCAACATGTCGACGAGATACGCACGTAGTACTACAAGGGTTCGAGGCTCTCCTAGCTCCCACGTCTCAACACTTCCAGCATCCATGCTACAAGTTATTCGTCACTCCATAGCTGGTAGAGGATGCGGCTCTGCTTGGGTCCGCTGACGGTTCGTGCTGCCGCACCAATGTGGGCACTGCGGACCGAGAGGAGCTAAAGTGACTGAAGGCATTGAAACAGCTCCGAGTGAGATGCCGTTACCGCCATCGGGCTGCCGAGTTGACGGCGCTCCGCGGCAATCGGGGATGGGGTTTCGATCAACGAGATGCGATGCTATCCGTGATGTGGATGATATTACCAAACAGTACAGATCTATATACTACATACCAGTAGGCAGCATGTGAGCTCGGGATTGCAACGTTGAGTACTGGGTCAGCGATGCTGATACTTGCTAGGCGTTGTCTGTCACTGCTTCTCATTACTGGTCGTGTGACAGCTCGTGTTTCTGTACAGAATGCTGCAGTGCAGATGTACAGTACGTATGGATCGAATTAGAGCCGCCACCGCCTGTCCTCTGTAGCTGCTTAGGATGAGGTCAGCCATGAGCTTGGCGGCGGCTCCCCCTGGCATAGCATGGCATGGCATGCCAAAGTGAAATGGGCCGAGCTCAGGACAGGGGCCGGTGCCGAAAAGCTTGCGGCTCTACCACGCCTGATTGGTCTCCTCCGGTGATGGGTGCGATCACCTCAGATCGCGTCATCGGGCTTGTCGACCTAAAACGAAAACCATGACACATCGACATGAACCAAGTTTCTACCTTTGGAAGTCGAGGCTGGCAAAAGTGCCTTCTACTTAGAGTAGGAACCGTCAGCAAAACAATAATACGGAGTATCCGTACGTACTAACTAGACCTACTATAGCACTACGTGTGTACGGAGTAGTAGTCGAGAAGAAGAAGACTTGCTCAACAGAGATTTTTTTTACCTTCTGTCGCCACCACCTGGCTGCAGTCTTGACATGATGGAGAGAGTCGTCAGAGTAAACAACGCGGTACGGTAGAGTTGGTAGTTAAACGTTAACGTTAACGTTAACCCGGGTAAGGTGAAGAAATTGAAGCCTCGTCCCGCCCTACTCTATCTTGCCGTGTGGCGTCGCGTAGGGGGGAGGGAGAAATAGAAGGGAAGAAAAGAGCCGCCCACCAAAAAAGCTTTCGGTCAGACTTCTAGACTACATCCAGAGCCCCAGGGAGCAAATGCACACACCCAATTTTGATGCCAAGACAAAGAGAAAACCTGCCGGGGGTTTTTAGTTCGTCTCCACTCCAACTATATCCACATCCAACTTCTCTCTTCCTCTCTCTTGAGGGCGAGGGACATCACTAAATTTGTTCGGGATGGGGGAGACGGGGGAGAGAGGGCGTGCAAGGAAAGGTTAACGCGTAGACAAACGCCTTGCCTTGCTTTGCTCGAGGGCCATTGTGGATGCCTTCTCAAATGACATGACCAAAGCTCCTTTATATTAAAAGCCTTGTGGTCCGCCGCCGCTTCTGACAACTCATCCACCTTGCGTCTCAATACTGTCTGTGCCTTCCCATTCGACCTTGTTCGACTCTTGCTTGACCTTGGACTTTGGCTGTGTCTGCTTGTACTCTTATAAGTCCAGTCGGTCGAGTTAGCGTGACCCAGTACGGGTAACTCTAGTCAGGTGTATCCAGTCGATACTTGCCTACTTCGGTTTACTACTATATACTTGACCGTGTGCCAGCTCTTCCTTGGCTTCGTCTATTTCTTCTCTTTTTTTTCCATCCCTCCTCCTCATATCACATCGCTTACCTGCTTGTCTCGTCGAGCTCATTCTTCATCATGAGTCGGGAAGACTTCAAGGAGGCTGACGCGCATCACAACGTCTCACACGCCTATGAAGGCGCTGTTGGTTCCGACCATGAGCCTGGTACGATCCCACCTCAAAGTCGTAACGATCTCGACCGACCAACAAGCTAACGCGCAAGCAGGCCGTCTCAAGGATGCCAGCGACGCCAAGCGCCAGATCGGCGTTCTGAGCGCTTCTATGCTCATCTTCAACCGAATCATCGGTACCGGTATCTTTGCGACTCCCTCTTCCATCCTCTCTTTGTGCGGTAGCCCCGGTCTGGCTCTCTTCATGTGGGTTGCCGGTGCCCTCATCGCCGCCGCCGGTACCGCCGTCTACCTCGAATTCGGAACCGGAATCCCCAAGAACGGTGGCGAGAAGAACTACCTCGAATACGTCTACCGGAAGCCCAAGTTTCTCGTCACCGGTCTCTACACTGGATACGTCGTTCTCCTCGGTTGGGCGTCCGGTAACTCGGTCGTCTTTGGCGAGTACATCCTCAACGCTGCTCAGGTCGAGGTCACTCGCTGGAACCAGCGTGGTATCGGTCTGGCTTGCATCACCGTTGCTTTCCTCATCCACGGATTGGCTTTGAAGTGGGGCATCCGACTTCAGAACTTCCTCGGTATCCTCAAGATTGTCATCATCGTCATCATTATTCTCGGAGGCTTCATTGCTCTCGGTGGCCACCTCAAGATCGACAACGACTTCAACAACTTCCACAACGCCTTTGAGGGCACCACCGGCAGCGCTTACGGTGTCGTTACCGCCCTATACAACGTCATCTGGAGTTTCGTCGGCTACAGCAACGCCAACTACGCCCTGAGCGAGACCAAGAACCCCGTTCGAACCCTCAAGATCGCCGCTCCCGTCGCCATCGTCACCATCTCGATCCTGTACATGCTCGTCAACATCGCTTACTTTGCCGCCGTACCCTACGACGACATCATTGCTGCCAAGCGTCTCGTCGCTGCTCAGCTCTTCCGCAACGTTTTCGGACACAAGGCTGAGCGCGCACTCTCCGTCTTCGTTGCCCTTTCAGCTTTTGGAAACGTGCTCAGCGTCATCTTCTCTCAGGGTCGGCTCGTTCAGGAACTGGGTCGAGAGGGTATCCTTCCCTTTTCCCGCTTCTGGGCAAGCAACAGACCTTTCAATGCACCTCTAGCCGGTCTGTTTGAGCATTGGTGCATCTGCGTCATCGTCATCCTGGCTCCTCCTCCCGGTGATGCCTACAACTTCATTCTCAAGTAAGTCTTGTCCCTCACACCATCAGCCTCTGTCCCGTATGTTCTGACCAGTCTCGCAGTCTCATCTCGTACCCTCTCGCCATTGTTAACGTCTTTGTCGCCGGCGCCCTCATCCACCTCTACCGAAACCGCGCAGAGTGGAACTGGCACCCTCCGATGAACGCAACTTTCCCCGTCATCATCTTCTTCCTGCTGAGCAACATCTACCTCGTGGTCGCGCCCTTTGTCCCGCCGACTGGCGACCAGAACGTGTACGAGGATCTTCCTTACTGGATTCACTGCGTTGTCGGCTTCGGTATCATCTTCCTTGGTGGCGTTTACTGGGTGATCTGGGCCAAGATATTGCCCTACTTCGGCAAGTATGAGCTGGTTCGCGAGACGGTAGTTGATGAGATTGATGGGTGGGAGTCGAACGTGTTCATCAAGAAGCCTTTGCATACTTGATTCTTCAACTTATGATGCGTATACCCTAATGCAGCGATTAGACACTTTATGATTATTCAACATTGATCAGATAATAATGGTTTATTTTAACACATGATGGATTGCTCTCTCGATGACTGTGCTCGATGATAGTCTACGTACATGTAACTTAGATGGAATGTCCCCGACGTCGATCCACAGGCTAACTTATACTATTATAAGTTAAGCTACTCTCGAGCTACCCCTGGACCCTGGCTCAGGGCAAGCTTCAGCTTCGACATGTGAAAAATCCGGGGTTGCAGTTGCACTCTGGTTTCAGCGTCGGCGATTAATTCTGTGCACCGCCACGATCCCAGGAGGAGGGGACGGCCACTTTATCTCGGCGCTATATCTAAGCTCCGATCCATGTAGAGCTCTTGACGTCGGCGACTTCGGAGGTTGATCAAGGTGCCGACCATCCAGTCAACTTCAACTAAAGACGCGGGCCCCCCTTCCTCCTCCTCGAAGGCGCATTTCGGGTTCAAGGCGCATTGAGAGAGATAGAGACAGAGTGAAAACAGTACGTCAACATGTCAGAAACTATGCTCACATTAATCACCGCGCGGGCGCATCTCTCGGCCAAGACGTCAACTTGGGCGTATAGCTTCACGGTGCGACAGGCTCGGGCTCGATGGGCGACGAGACGACACTTTTCGGTGACGGGGGCTGGGTTGAGCATTCCTGGGAACCAGAGACGGTCCAAAGTGTATGAGAATGCGGATGTTGCTGTTGCGGATGTCAAGAGTGGTTCGACTGTCTTGAGTTCTGGATTTGGACTTTGCGGCGTTGCAGGTGAGATTCCCATTCCGCACTTGAGGGGAGAGAGAGAGAGAGAGTATCAAGACTGACAGATTTGGGGAGGCTGTAGAGACCATCATTCGAGCGCTCAATAGACGAGGCGTTGACTCTCTAAACAACCTCACCGCGGTCTCGAATAACCCGGGTAGGGAGGGTAAGGGTGGCTTAGCGATCCTGACCAGCGCGGGGCAGATTGATCGGATGGTGCTCTCGTACTTGGGACCCAACAAGCTGTTGGAGAAGAAATACCTGACGGGCAAGATTGCGGTTGAACTGTGCCCGCAGGGAACGCTGGCGGAGAGGATTCGGGCTGGAGGGGCTGGCATTCCGGCTTTCTTCACGCCGACGGGGACTCGTGAGTGCCGCAAATGGAGACGTTGGGATGATGGAAGGTGGAATCGAGGGTGGCTGACGTGAGAGTGATAGGCACACTTCTTCAGGATGGCGAGATTCCCGTGCGGTTCGACGAGAATGGTAATGTCGTGGAGAAGGGGAGGAAGAGGGAGGTTCGTGAGTTTGATGGACGGACGTATATGATGGAGACGGCTTTGACTGGCGACGTTGCCATATTGCGGGCGTGGAAAGTCGATACGGAGGGTAACTGCGTATTTCGGTACGTTTGACGACGGCGAAGGCGACGACGGCTGTCGCGTTTGACGACGGCGAAGGCGACGACGGCTGTCGCGTTTACAGCCGTGGAGGCTGTATGCAGTATCTGACCAGGCACAGATATGCCACGAAATCATTCGGTCCCCTCATGGCCAAAGCCGCCAAGACCACCATCGTCGAAGCCGAGAACATCGTGCCAGTCGGCGCCATCGATCCCAACGACGTCGATCTGCCCGGCATCTACGTCGATCGCATCGTTCCCGCCACCGAGGAGAAGAAGATTGAGTTGCTGAAGTTGAGAGAAGATGACACGGATGGTGGTGATGCGAAGCCGACGGATGATGCGCAGGTACGGAGGAATCGCATCGGAAGGAGAGCTGCGGAGGAGCTCAAGGATGGGTTTTACGTGAATCTTGGAGTTGGTATGTTTCCATCTCCTTGAGAACATCGAGAGTTATCTTGATCCCTCTTTTCTTCTCTCTCGAGCCGGGTGCTGACTGCTGCCGTCCTAGGAATCCCCACGCTGGCCGTCTCGTTCCTCCCATCGACCCGGAGCGTCTGGGTCCAGTCCGAGAACGGCATCCTAGGCATGGGCGCATATCCTACCAAGGATCAAGTCGACGCGGATATCGTCAACGCCGGAAAAGAGACTGTGACGCTGGTGCCTGGTGCGTCGGTGTTTGACTCGTCGGATTCCTTCTCCATGATCCGAGGCGGTCACGTCGACGTTTCTATCCTTGGCGTATGTATCCATCATCACCCACACACTCATTCATCCATCCATCCCTCTCCCCAACGCTAGATGGTATCTCATCAAGGCGAAACTGAAACTAACGCTGACCTGATGTTGCTTTATGTAGGCTCTGCAAGTCAGCGCTGCGGGCGATTTGGCTAATTACATGATTCCCGGCAAGATGATGAAGGGCATGGGCGGTGCCATGGATCTTGTGGCGAACCCGGACAACACCAAGATTGTCGTTGCGACGGAACACGTCGCCAAGGATGGGTCGTCCAAGATTGTGCAGGATTGCAGTCTGCCATTGACGGGTGCTAACGTCGTGAGCACGATTATCACGGATTTGGTAAGTTTGGTTCTGTTCCTCCGGACACTTGTGTCTCTTGTTTCAACGGCACTGATATGTGGTAGTGCGTGTTTCAGGTAAATCGGGCACAGGGCGGGTTGACTTTGACCGAGGTCGCTCCTGGTGTGACTGTCGAAGAGGTTAGAAGTAAGACGGATGCCAAGTTCAAGGTGGCCGACGATTTGGTCGTGATGGAGAATTAGATGGCGTACACAGGAGCATGCAAACTCATACGCATCGCCAGGTTCGAGGTGTGTTTAGATACATTTTTGGCGAGATACGTGTCACTGCATGGCAGGTCTCGACTAGAGTCGAGAATAGTAGCCCAGACTACTTATGCTATAATACTAGTAGTATTCAAGAACATGCTATTCTAAACACCATTCTTTCATCAAGTTCAGATATTTATACTAGCTGGTCAAGCCTTAGATCACCATCTCTTGGTAGCCCTGGTCTTACCTATCTCCCTCGATCAGATGCACCATCCAGAAAAGGCTTGCAGTAGTAAATCATAAGTGGGTAAAACAGTCTCGCTCGGTCTAAACCTGTTGCTCTTGTTCTTCATCACCTACAGCTTCGACGTCCATCCCGGCGCGAATGACCCGCCGCCCAACTCTCCGACGATCCTATCCACCGCCTTCAGAATCCACTCACCACCCTCGTCGCTCGCCAACCACTGCACCGTCTCCTCCGACTCCCCGTGCGTATCCTCCTTATAGGACCCATCCTCCACGCCCTTCCTCAGCCCGAAAACATGCGAGAGAACCTGCGGCCCTACACCAGATTGCGCGCGCAGACACGACACGGCCACCATCTCGGTGTGAATCCTCCCCACGCTGGCTAGGGTGCCGCGCTCGGAGGCGGGAGGGTCCGAGAGCAGGTTCGCGTAGTGACTGCTCAGGATGTGCACGGGCAGATCGGGATGCGAGGTACCCAGCTTCTCGAACAGCTTGGACTCGAACGGTCTGTACACCGAGGCCCAGAGGCTTTGGCCGCGGGAGAGCGTCTGGTCGAGGTTGTCCTTGGTGGGTTGGCGACTAGGCTGCGTCGAGAGCTGTGCGGTGATGTTCTCTGGTAACGCGGCATGGAAGGCGTTGAGGCAGTTTATCGTTCGAGGGATGCCGTTGAAGCTTATGCACTTGAGGCCTACTTCGCGGATGAATTCGGCAGCCTGGACGTCCGAGTCGGCCTGCGCGGCGGATGCGACGCTGTGGAGGATGGGGAGGGAGTCGGGGGAGTTGAGCGTGAATGTCGCGGCCGCCTACGACAGGTCAGCATGTGTTTCGCTCCTCCGACACAGAGAAGATGGGAGTGAGTAAGTCTACGGTTAGAACGTACCGATACGGCGAGCCAGGATCTCACACCAACATTCTTCTGCGCAGCTTCCCGCGCGATACCCTGATACACTTCCCCGATCCCACTCGGCGCAGGACGAGGTCCTGGTCGCGCAAAGGGCGCGCTGATCAGCGCCTTGAGGGAAGCGGATAACTTTGACATGTTTCTCTTCCGCTTTGGTAGGATAGTAGGGTGTGACATGGAAGGAGAGCAGGGAAGCCCAAGCCGGGGCCACGGGGGGGATGTTGTGTAGATATGTGATTGTTGGAAGAGGTACCGAGGCTCCGGCTGATACGCGGTTGACTCCGCAACGGTGCGAAAGTCGCTCGTGGGTCGGGGGTTGATTTGGATGCCGAAGATGAAGAGGAGGGGGATGGGGAGCTAACAAAACAAACAACACCTGGATTGTATACTATCCAGACAATTTCCCCGGCTTGTATATACTGGTAGTATCAGTCGAGTAAAACTTGTAGTTTCAAGACTTTTTCCTGTTTTGTTCCCTCGTAAAACATGACTTCGAACCAGAAACCAAAGGAGCCGTTCTGGCTAGGGTAAGTCAAGTTACCCACCCGCCCCATCTCTGAAGCATGTACGAGACGAGACGGGGCGTTATTCCAAGATGGCTTACGAGCAATAGCGGTGCTGCCGCTTGCATGGCCGTATGTTTCAGTGAGTAATTGCACGTGTAGATTGTCTCGAGAAGTCGGCTGAAGTAAGGGGTGAAGCACATCCGTTGGATCAAACGAAATAGTGAGTGTTTCCAATTAAGTTTATCAACTCAGGTTTAAGACTAAAATCTAACGATTGTATTATAGTCGCATGCAAGTCCTCAAGTCCCAGACATCGATGCTCAAATCACTCTCAGTATTCGCAGCGAGGGACGGTATATGCCACAACAGCTCAACCTCAACACCAACAACGCTAAGACTAACACCAATCATCCAGGCATCCCATCCCTATGGGCCGGTCTGTCAGCATCCTTTCTCCGCCAAGGCTCCTACTCAACCGCCCGCTTCGGCATCCACACTTTTCTCGTCGACAAAGTCCAGACCCACACCAAGTCCTCCAAACTTCCCATGTCTTGGAACATCGCCTGCGCAGGCCTCGCCGGTGGCATCGCCGGGCTGATCGGAAACCCTACCGAAGTCGTCCTCGTGCGGATGTGCGCCGACGGGGCGAGGGAGCCCGCGCAGCGGTTCGGGTACTCGAATGCCGTCGTTGCGCTGGGGAGAGTCTTCAGAGAGGAGGGTGTTGGGGCGTTTAGCAAGGGGATTGGTGCGAATGTTACGAGGAGTGTCTTGATGAGTACGTTCTCTTTTCGCGATGGTGAGGATGCGGAAGCCTGCTTGCTGACTTGATGTAGATGTTTCGCAAATCGCCACGTACGTATCGCACTGCAACTGTACTAGACTCCGTGACTGTTCCTTGCTAACTGAGATAGATATTCCGCAGCAAAGAAGTACCTTGTCGGGTCGGTCGGCCTCAAAGACGACATGGGCACTCACGTCGCCGCATCCCTGGCCGCAGGCACCATGGCCACGACTGTGTGCGCTCCCGCCGACGTCATCAAGAGCAGACTGCAAGCGAGCGCGGGAAAAGAGGTTGGTCTCGTCATGTTCGGATAGACATGTGTTTTGGCTTGGCTGATAAGCTTAGGGACTGGCGCAAGTTGTGCGGGCCGGACTTGGTAGCGAGGGACTCCGGTTCTTGATCAGGGGTTGGACGCCGGCTTGGCTACGGTTGACGTGAGTCCATCAGCCGATCGGTCGAGTATTGAGTGGTGTAAGCTGACTGCCAAGGTAGACCTCATACCGTGTTGACGTTTGTTTTCATGGAGAAGTTGCGAGGATTGACGTCTGTTGGCAACGTCTGGCTTAAGCCAGAGGTCAGCCAAGCCGTCGAGGCTGTTGAGGCGAACTAGGAACCTTGCTCCTGGCAATATTGTTCATTTATTCGTATTCGGGAGCTCTAATCAGGGTTGGTAAGGGATACTCATCCATGGCTTGGCTTTTCATAACGTTACCTGATCTCACTAGCATTGGTACCTATCCATGTGTGCTACTTTAACGCTGGTTTAGTATTGATACGGCTAGTCTCCGCTCCTGGCTTCAAGGTTGCTATAGCCCTACTTCGGGCCAATAAAGCCAGTCAAAGTTGGTCATGTCATTCCATGACAGGCCCCCAAACGAAGGATCAAAATCATTGCCCGGCTGATTCAGCACTTGCACAATCTGATCATCCGACATGGTAGAGAACTGCATCGTCTCAGACCACAAAGCATGCTGTGCTTGCTGATCCAAGTAACTATCCTGACTTGACAGAGAAGTGCCATTCGGAAAGGTTGCCGCAGCCGTCGTTGTAGATGTAGCCTGGACGCTGGATCTCTTCTTCGTTCTCGGGACTTCGCTAGTAGCTGCTGCTGCTTGCCGTACAATCTGTCTTAGATACTTCCCGTACATGATGGACAGCCCATTCCGATGCTTGGTAACATTTCCTATCCTCTCAAGAACAACGGCTGTTTCGTCGATCAAGTTTCTCACGCTGGGCGCCAGGGCGGATCCACCTGTGGCGTAGGCGCTTAGTGTGAGGGCAAAGCATGCGGCAAAGGATATCATGATGGCGGTGTTGTTGGGCATGGACTGGAGCTGGGATTCGCCCTGGATGGCAGCTCTCATTACGTTCAATGCGGAGGATAGACCGGCTGTGTGGAAGAAGCGGCGGACTTCTAAGGGGGCTGTTGGGTGGTTGATTACGCCACCGTAGATGGATAGACGGGTATGCGTGACGAGGATTTCCACGTATGGGGGAAGGCGACGATCTGACTGTGTTAGCTGGATTGATCCGTCTCATTGATCTCGCGCTTACCAATTCCCATGCCTATTGAAGCGCCCCATTTGGCATACCACTGGTCAAAGAAGTGTTCGATATCTCTCTGGATACTGCACGAGGAGATTAGACAATGGGTCAAGATGACGGGGGTTAGGGCACTCACGTTTCAGCAACGAGCGATCCGTCACCAGAGGCGTTCTGTGATCCATCGCAAAGTGAACGAACTTTTGCAAAGAGACCGTCCTATACGACGCGTCAATGCAAGTAAATATATGCTTATCAGGGGGATATCCACCAGATCTCGCCTGAGAACAGCCACGGAGACGAGATGGCCATCTTGAGGGTCGGCAATGTCCGATCTATGCCAGTTGTCGCATTCTTTCAACAGCCCTAGCATGGGAACTAGGAAGGGTCGTCCGCGAGCGAGTGACATGCTACAGTATGTCGTTAGCGAGAAAGGCTGTTGTGATTCTGGACAATACTTACCCACGCTCCAAAACAAACAGCGATAACCAGCATCGCTCCCTATTCCGAAGCAATAACCTCCCCTTCTCAGACCAAGGCTCGATATCCGCGAACCCATCCATGACCAACGCAGCCTTCGGATCAAGACAATCCCCCCTCGCGAGACTAACGACCGGTTGACTCACCAACGTCTCCTTATTCACCAAAATCTTATGCAGCGACAAATCCGTAGCAATCGTGCTAGCAAACGATATATACGCACACGTCTCGTCGTCGGTGCTGCGCTCACCGGGAAACATCCAGGGTACGTTAACCATGAAGGCGAGGACAATTTCGACGGATTTGAAGCGATGCGTTATTACGCGGTGGGCTAGCAGTTTGACGTGGTTAGAGAGGCGTTTGGAGAGGGCGGATGTTGTGGGCATGAAGAGGGCGGATGCGGATAGGATGGAGGTGAAGAGAAAGGCGGAGCGATGGCGGGTGAACTGTGCAGTGTATATCCTCGGATCGAGGCCCCATCTCGTGTGAGATAGGTGTCTGTGGAAGCTGCGTAATGAGTGAGTATGTCTTGCTCAAGGGAGCCCATTGACAGGAGTCCTTACAAGTCGAATAATGAATCTGCTTCTTCTTCCGAAGCAAGACCCAGTGAGATAGGGTCGTGCTCCTCGCCTACATCCAGACAGACCTGCGATGGCGCAAAGAATGCCTGAATCTCCTCTTCAGACTGCTGATTCGTCCCCGTCGCATGGCCCGTCGCATGACCCGTCGCATGAAGGCCGAATGGCTGCTGAGGAGAATTTCCGTGTCGTGAGTCGGGCGAGGGCTGAATATACGACGCACGAGCGAGCAACTGCAGCGGGTTTTCGGCGTCATCAATGGCTAGGCTGTCTTCGGTTCGCTGGTGAAGATCTGGCATGGTGGTTGTCTCTTGCGCTTCCTCGTACTCTTCGTCATCGTCGCCAGAGTAAGCTTCCTCTTCCGCGCCGGCAGTTGACTGCCTGCCTGTGGTGGAGGGTTGATTGGGAGAGGACTGAGTTGGGGAAGTATGATCAGGGCCGCTGAGCAGCTCCCTTAGATGAGCTAGTATTCGGGCATCTTCGGGGGTCTGTCTGGCTGCTGAGCGAGCCCTCTTGACGGCTTGATCGATCTGATGAATCGCCTTATCTAGGCCTGTACGTTTGCTAAGATCAGGTCAGATTCTTCGTCTGCTTCAAGTCATGGGTATCTACCCGGCTTAGATTTACTTCTTGATGCCCTTTTGCCTTCCCGGGTGATAGTCTGGCCTTACGCACTCACTGTCGAGCTGAGTGCACCTCTTACATCGCGATTGATGCGGTCTCCAATCGCACTTAATCTTGCTGCGACGACAGACGAGACATGCGGCTTGTCTACTCGTTGGTTTTGACGAGTCTCCCATGCCGTCTATTGGGTGCTGAGGTTGGGAGCGAGAGCGAGCGAGCAAGGGGGTCGATCGACGCTGGCTATGGTGAGGAATTGAGAATTATCAGATCTAAAGCAAGGTACAGGGTCACGATCAAGAGTCCAAGGCTGCGATGAGTGAGGTGACTGAGACTGATCTCGCGATAAGCTGGTTGGGGTTTGAGATAAGGTCGCGAAGTTGTAGCGGAGCTTCAAATCCATTGGTCCTCGCAACCGGCCGGGGTTTAACGTTAGTAGCCGTGCACGGAGCTAGAGTGGTCATTGTCCACGGTAACGCTACTGTATAACGTCAACGTCTATGACAGTAGGTGTCAGCCCCTCATTAGCGTTATTAACGGAGAGTCTGCAATGTTATCCTCTACTCTCCTCCCATCCGAACATCTCTCAGTTCTAAATGACAGATCCTGAGGCTTCCACACCAACCCATTTCAATATATCGTAACATGTCCTAATGGATTCATATAAGGATGCATACAGACCGGTTTACAAAGGATTTGCGCATGTACACGGTAAAGCATCAGGTAAGCTGATCGCAAGTCATCTTGAGCTGAGTTTCTGGGGCGGCGTAGACCCGACAACTGGAGAAATAATCGATCGACATCATCCACTGAGCGGAAAGTATCTTCATGGCTCGATCCTCGCCATTCCCAGCGGCCGGAGCTCATGCTCAGGTAGTGGCGTCATCTAAGAGCTCGTTCGGCGATGAAGATTATTCTCCGCATGGCTTGAGCAGAAACTACACTCTCGAGATTGAGGTGCAAAGTGATACCGCAAATCAATTACGCCAACACGTCACAGCACAATGGCCGTTACCCTAGTACTACGCCTATCATAAATATACACGTGCACTGAACATCAATTCCGTCCTCATCTCAATTCCCAGGCACGCTTCCCAACCCTTAGAGACCGTTCATCGCAACGACAGCACCGCCGAACAAAGCTCCAACAGCGACAGCAGCCGTAGCATGCGCAGCACCTTGGTCATACGTCCTCGTCGCAGACACGTCACCCGCACCGCCCGTTTCCAAGCCTGTAGCTTCCTTGGTGTTCAACGGTACTTCTGAAGTGAACGGAATCTCGCCATCTGTAGCTGATGTGGCGTCAGGGAAGGCTGCGACCGTGGTGGTTGTATCGACGGTAACGTTGGTCGCGTCGGGGTTGAGAACGCTAATTGTCTGGTTAGGCTACTGTGCAAAGTTGCGAGAGAGCTTGAATAGACTGACCTGTCAATGATGTGAAGAACACCATTCGCGATGAGAACATCAGGGACGAGGACCCTAGCATTGTTCACATACACATCGTTCCCAATGACGGTGACGTTGACATCCGAACCTTCCAGCGTCTCAACAGAAGTATTGCTCAGTCCACTGCTATACAAGACCTGGCCACTGACTACGTGGTACTGGAGGATGCTTTCCAGATCATCGCTGCCTATGTCTTCCAGCACAGAAGCTATTCGTGCAAAGGCAGCGTTGTTGGGCGCGAAGACGGTGATGTTCTCGGCTTCCTGGACATCGTCATCAAGGTCAGACTCTATGAGGGCGCCCACCACGGCGGTGAGCCTGCCTGCGACGGCGGTGCTAGAGAGGTTACGGGGAATTTCGAGGAGGCGATCGATGATATGGATGACGCCTCCTGTGAAGTTGAGGTCCTAGACAGCATTGTCAGTAAGAAGCTTTCGTTTGGCCATTGACGGGCGCGAGACTCACTCCCTGGGAGACCTTGGATTCTTCCCTACGGCCGCTGTAGAATCGAATGGAGTTCTGAACAGCCCTACCCTCGACGACCTGCGAGCCCGTGACGTTCTCGTAGGTCTCGTTCGAGAGCAACGTGGGGATGAACAGCGGGCCATCGGACTCAGTAAAGTTACTCGCGTAGTATGTCCCGTTGAGCACGTGGTACGATAGCAACGCAGTGACGATACCTGGATCCACGTCCGAGATGTTAGCCGTATCGCTGTCGCGGAGAAACCTCTGGAGAGCTTGGTTGCTGGGTGCCAAGATGGTGATGTTAGTAGCTTTGGTGAGAGAGTCTAGGAGATCGGGCTTAGTTGAGAGGAGAGCTGGCGATGTTAGTATCTGGTGATGGATGGGAAGTTCATCAGGGTGGTCTTACAGGTGAGGACAGAAAGACTCTTGTTCTGCGAACCGAGAGCGTCCTCGAGGGATGTGTCGCTGTTCTGAGCAACGGCGCCAGCAATGGCGAACGAGAGAAGGGGCAGGTACTTCATAGTGACTGGAAGACTGTATCTTGCAAGCCTCGTATAAGCTGTCGAAGAAGGACTTGAGAGCAAGTGCTATAGCTTGAGGAGAAGAATCGAGGTGGGCCAGAGTTCTTCAAAGACAACAGTATGGTCGGCATTGACCTGGATTAAGCGTATGACTTATACGAGACGAACTACTTAGCCGCCACGACATCCCAGATATAGCCAATCGATGGTTGAAGCAGGCGGCGATGGCTTCCATTCCAACCATCCTCGCACGATCGAGCAGCAGAAGCCATGGAAATCGCCAAGACACTCAGCCTCTTCAGACTACGTCGTAGACTAGAAAAACAAGGGTGAGGATCTGAAACTACCGAGGTGACTTGCTCGATGCTGTGCTGATCGCCTACCAAATACGCCTTGTTTGGTTGTAAAGGGTTCAACGTCGTCTTGGCAGTTGGTGTCAAGCCGCCAGGATTGCCATGTCTTGTTGATTCCATGAGAATTCATAGCCTTCACCAAGCTGGTCTAGCCAAGGATACACTCAACTCAGTCACGTCCTAGCTGGGATCACAGGACGAGAGGCCACGCAATACGCCACCATCACCACGAGAATCCACCTCGTCTAGCTTAACCTTCCGACCCTGTCTTGGTGTTCGTCAAAAACAGCTTGCTTGGTGGCCGAAATAAGCAGTCTTCTTTCCTTCAATCACAACCATTGTCTACTATAAAATGATTGATTTGGCAGCGTTGCAAGCAGGAAGCCCGCTCTCCAATCCAGGGCATTTGTCGTTCATCCAGCGTCATAGACTTTCCTCATGGCACCATCTAGACCACGCTGATGGCGAATGAAACAGTTTCAAGAAGGCCTTAACCTGGCCCAGAAAAACACAGGGCATGCAAGCCACGCTCTCAGCGTTCTCTATATCCCATGCTATCCGACTCCTCCGCACTCGGGCAAAGCGGCAGGCTGCAAGAAAAACGCGGGGAAGGCTGCTGCCGAAGCCAAGGCTCAAAGGAGTTGAAGCAGCGATGCCAAGGAAAGGGGACTAATCGGGACTTCTTTGAACATCGATAGCTTAATTCCAGATCGGCCAAGCTGATGAAAATTCTTGGAAGCTATTCTAACGCGCCATCTGGATTGCCGAATAGGAAAAGTCGTCGCACTCTTGCGCAAGAATAGCGTGCTATGCTGTGTAGTGTGTGGACTCACATCTCCGATTGGTGTATGCTTGCACGATGCGCTATCATCGTCTCGTCATCGGTCCGTGTTGTCACGAGCCACACGACATGCATAAACTCTTGCAACACCGGGAAAGTAAAAGGGGTATCATCAAATGAACCTCTCCTAGCCGAGAAGCTCATAGAGGCGGACCAAACACGTCATCGTTCTTCTCCAGCCTAGGTTTCTTGGTGTCTCTCGTATTCACTTCGCCAAAAACGCCGCCGTCGTCGTTAGCAGCCACCTTCTTCTCCTTATTCAAGGCTTGCTCTCGCCTCGCTCGCTGGAGGTTCACAAGGTTCGCTCGATCGGGGTCTCGACACCTCAGCAGCTTCTTTCTGAGAGGTTTCATCGACTTGAGGTTCTCGGGCTGGCTAATGTTAGCAGGCAATCAGCGGGCGGCAGGGCTTTGAACTCTGCATCATACCGTTCCCCAATAGTCCGTCATGCGCTCCGGCGGCTCTTCCTCAAGCATCTTCCGACACTGTGCAATGGCTCCTAGAATTTTCTCGCGCATATCCGTCGCTGCTCCAAGCGCAGTCCCCTCCCCCATGTTGTCGTTTTGAGGCGGTGCGGGAATCAAGATATTGACGAGATCATCATCTACCATCGACAAAGCAGCCATCATGATCTGACTCGGGGCGTAGTGGAAGTAAGCGTCCGTAACAAGCGGACTGAACTTGAGAATCTCCCTCGCTCGAGCGTGCGCCTTGTTGATTCGAGATTCGTCATTGGGAAGCTTCCGGCGTAGCTCCAAGATCGCACCTTCGAGCGCACGAAAAGGATGCCGAACGTCAAAGGCGAACCGAATTCCCTGGCAGAGCAAAAACTCCCCCGCGAGAATCTGTTCACCGGTAGTATTGCCAAACTTTTCAGAAAACGCTGCAAGCTTGTAGAAGAAACCCTCGGCTTTGCATCCAAAAAACAGCGAGGTCTTGAGCAGCTCGGTCGCAGGATATGTCATAACCGAGTTGGTCACGTAGAATCGTCGCAGGAATATGGCAGCTGTCGCGCGGATCTCGGTAGGAAGCTCGCAGAACTGGGCGGCGCGGATGAGCTCGATTGTGAAGAACTTGACGAGTCGTATCTCCTCGTCCGGGGTCAGGAACTCGGGTGCAGGGTCGGCGGCGAGGCGAGGTGCAATCTGTTCTCTGGCAAGGGCGTTCGTCTTGGAGCGAAGCTCTTGGAGGTTTGCTGGAGTAAACGACCATAGGCGGTACTGGCTCGATTGCCGGTACCGCTCATCCTCCGTAGCCATCTTCAGCCGTATCTTACCGTGTACAGCTTCGACCAGTTAGGCGCTGAATAGGGGTTTGGCAGCAAGACTGGTCGAGGTGTTCGTTTGTGATTATGAAAGGTGCAAAGGCAAGCTCGCATTGCTTAAGCCATTGTTCCAGCTCTTGAGTTGCACGTGACTCACGGTCGGGCACTCGAATGAGCCGTTGAACGAAGTCTGCTACACAAGAGTACATATCCAAGCCATGGACAATCACAGGGATATTTTGCATGAAATCTCAGGTAGAAAATTCTCAGTTCTTTACTTCTTTCTCTAGGGCATACTTGGTAGCCCATGGTCGTGATCAACCTGACGCTCTCTTAACCATCCCTAACCATCCCTTATCATGATTCCCAAAGAATGCAGTGACTGACTACAATAACGAATACGCCAATTAACTCCAGCAAGTCCCTTTTGACTCGGTCTTGTCCATTTCCTCCTTCAGTTGACCTGAAACTTCGGCTTGACCGGGCCTTCAGTTGTATCCCAAGTTCTCCCGCCTAGCAGGGGGCGGAGGCGGGGGCTTCTTGGCTCGGTTGACAGGGGGTGGCGGCGGCTTCTTTCCCACCGCACTCACGCTCCGGCTGGCACTTCCATAGCTAGTCGCAGGACTTGAGCTTCGGTCGTTCCAATCAGGGCTTCCGCTGCGGCTGGTCGCGGAGATGTCATCGCAGAAGACATCGTCGCCGCGTCCGTAGGTTCCGTGGTCAGTTGCAACTCTAGACAACTGAGCACCAGAAGCGACGGGGCGCAGGCTAGCCAAAGGCGTAGCGGTATGAGAAGATGGAGGTCTACTTTCGAATGTCGTCGCTCTGGCAATATTGGGTCGGGCAGGTTGAGGGGGAGGCGGGGCCAGGTGGCTGGCGGGCGAACGTGTGGGGATGCGCACGGGTTCAGGCTCGGGCTCAGGCTCTTCGTAAACTGCCTGCTGGCGAGGTTCTTGCCATGACCTAGCAGTGTTGGAGCGACTTCGGTTGAAATTTCGCGGGTTGGGTTGGGGGGCGTAAGATGGCGATCCACCAACGGGAACCACCCAGGATTGTCGAATGCGACGAAGCTCATCAGCGCAGCGCTCGTGGTAGTCAAGCTCAGCGTCGAGGAATTGAGTCAGACTGTTAATGTTGTCGACTTCGGCTTCCTTAATGTCCTGCATACGGCGCAAAACATCTTCGCTAGCTTCTTCAAACTTTGTCTTGTTTAGGCGCACCTCCTCCTCGATCTTGAAGTCGTCTCGTCGGGCTTTCTGCATTCTGGCGGTGCTCGCATCGTACGCCAACCGGCGGTTTTCGAGCTTCTTTCGAGAAGCCTGAGTCAAAGTCAGCTTCTGTTGCTCTCTCTCTCTCTTATGAGAAACGTTATACGACATACCTGGTATTCCTTCATCAAAGCCATGCTCTGCTCCAGATTCTCACCCCATGTCGCCGTTGCGTTATCGACATAGATTTCTTGGATTCCGGCGACGCGCTCGTTGGCGCGACCGAGTTGAAGCAAGCAGTTTCCGAACTCGGAATCCGGAGCAAAGTCTTCACCGTGCTGTGCCATGGTTCGACCTAGGAAAGCGGCAGGAGTACTACGCTCCTTATCATCGGCAGTATCGTTACGGCGGGTCATCCACTTGACGTAGGAGCCCATTGATCTATGCATTCGTTCCATGCCTGATATGACAAAATGTTAGTTTCCGTGTTGAGTAGGTGTAATGGAGCGAACGAACCATCTTGACGAAGACCCATCTCGGCCTCGAGCATCTTGAATTCTTCAGAATGGGTAGTGCGGGCTTCTCCGCCCATCTTCTCGCCGGCCCATTGAAAGGCACGGTCGATCTTCTTGGTAAAGTGCATCGAGGGTTTGGACAAGCCTGCCGTGGTCTTCTGGCTTTTTGGCCACATTCGGACCGAGTTTGGCTAGAGAGGAGCTTAAGTCGCAGTATCGTCAAGAGCTGGACTCGTCGACGAATATCACAACGTCGAGTAGTGTATCTGCAATAGTGAAGCACGAAAGAGGTAGCCTTTGAGGTAGGGTTGACCTCCAGATCAAGTTGAGGTGCTAAGTGAGCGTCTGGCGAGGAGAGCGAGAGGACGTGAAGCGAGAGAACGGAAGATTAGAACGAGAACGAGGAGGCTGGACAGCGAGCGACGGATTAATGAACGACAAGAACAGGGGGACAAGGGGTCGCGTGTGGCGACTGATACTTCGAGACGGTTGGGGATAAACTTGGAGATGGTTTGATGGAGACGGTGGTCCAGAGGCATGGGCCTATGGAGGTGGTGGATGCACTCTGGAACAAGCAGTGTCAGGGGCAGGGGCCCGTCCACTAAAGCAAGCGCCACCGGCCCTAACGAGTAGCCGTACGACGTTACTTTGGTGGCCCGAAGGAGCCGGCCTTGGGGCTTGGGGGAGGCTTGATAGGTCAGGAGTGCATTGACTTTGAGTGGTCCGTCCACCAAACGGAATGGGATGGGTGGGTCAGTGCCTGGAAACACCTGCCTTTCAGGTACGGTAGCGCCCTCCCCAGCCTTTCGCCAACCATTTCCATTTTTTTGGTCTTCTTTTGCACAAGCATCACGGTGGCTGCACCCTTCAAGGCTAAATTCACCAAGACCTTCTAGATTTATCTCTCCACGCCGGGACGATTCAGCGCGCTCCATCTCATGGTATCGCGGCAGAGTCGAGCCGATCCATGTCGTGGTGGGGTTCTATTGAAAGGGATTCGAGAGGACCTGTCTCCTCCCTGGCCAAAAACCCCTGCGACCACGCTGCCCTTCTCTACAGACTACCGACCAAACCCCGTAGTGCTATACGAGTACGGCATCATGAGGTGCTATGATGGATGCTTCGGTGCCCGTCGCGGCCGAGAGGAGAAGACGATGACAATTGGATGTAGGCCCACCATACCGAAGAGCCGAAGCGCCAGAGCATCGTGGCGCGGTTATCCCGCTTGCTCTAACGTCAACTCTCTTTCAACAGTATCACTATGTAAGAACGTGTTGAAGACTTGTGTGGCTCCTCTTCACACAGACGTTGAAGAGCGCCGGAGCACCAATTTCAGAACCGCATCTCCATTTAAACGAAGGGGTCAATGAAACGAACATCTTTCCCCTCTACATCACATCACATCCCCCCTTTTTAACAGTCGATCAACACGATATAATGAGCCCTCACCTCCTGCTAACGTGCAGCTAATGTCGATCTCTAAACGGCCGTCCCTACTTGGCGATGGCGTGAGCAGGAATGTATCTGCAAGTGAGGAGCTCAGCTCAGTTGGTTAAACACCAAGAGGATGACAGCTTGTATTCACTCAGCATATTTCTCGAGAGGCTTCTTTCAGCATCAATTGCTAGCTTCTCATCTGAGTCGGCTCCTCCTACTCGTTCATGATGGTTAACTTTGCAGGCACGGTTGTTTCTAAAAATGGCCACATTGACTTTGATGATCCACTCGTCTGGAGATCGAGACCACCCCAGACGGGGAGCTTGCGTAACGTCCCTTCTTGTCTTACCGAGACACCAAGCTATCATCGAAGAAAAGGATAGAGATATCGGAAAGCCATCACCTGGCGTGCTACTATCCTTCTCTTGCCCGTGAGCTCCTTGGAAGAGAAGCTTCAGTTTCCGCATCGATCCCTCTCCACTTCGGTCTCACCGCTGACTTGACCACCCAGCGTTGTTTTGTCTAGACTACAGTACAGAGTCAGGACAGCATAAGCTCACGGCCACTGGATCACCAAGAAGCTTAGCCCTCAGAGTCGCAGCGCTAGTGAAGAGCCAATTGCCAAGGGCGGCGCCGTCTAACCCTGACGCGCGTTTTTATGGGGTGCAATGCACCGTTTTCTGGAGTACTGTACTGTACTGTACTGTACTGTACTGTACGTATACAGGGATTGACGCTGTGGGATGGATCTAAGGATCTGCGAATGTGTTGTTTAACATCCTGTCCTCTCCCGTCAAGGACATTGCGACGCGTGCTTCTTGAAACGGTACCTGACACACATCCGGTCCACCCAGCGAGGCCGGTGTCACTGAGCTTCAGGAGGAGGAGGTACTGTTCGTGAACTGACGTGGTTTGCCGTAAGAAACATTTCTCGGGATCTAAACTAGCATTTGCCGCCATCCTTCTCCGAATCACGATGACAAGCTTGATCTCCAGAACTACTGCGGGCTATTGTAGTAAGACTATTCTAGTAAGTGCTAGTCTAGTTGGACGTTGCATCGGCTTAACAGATTTGTAGCTAAGGCTGTTTTCTACCGTCATAAGAAGCGGGAGGGACGTGTCCCCTCCTGTCTTGGCGACATCCATAGAGGACTCACCGGCATTCAAGGCATATAATATAGCCCTCTTCCACTCAACGGAACATGGAGTTACATGATGCTTCAAACTCCATCATCGAGCTCGACAGGGTATCTCTTAGCAAGATCAGCACAATACTCAACCCGTCTTGTTCTCTTCATCAGTAGGGGCACCTGCCGCAGCAGTCACATTCTTCGTCACAGGCGGTGAGATCCCGGTGAACTGTCTCCTCCTGCACAACACCATATCCTTCAGAGTCCCAGTCCCGGTCCCAGTATTCGACATCGCTATCATCAAAGTCATGCTCAGGCCTGCCTTGATTATTCAACGCGTGACCATCCTCCGCACCTAACCAGACAATCCACTTGGCCTTGACCGCCGCCGAGAGTGCATCGCTAGCATCCGGTCCTTGTTCGCGTATCTCGAGCTGGCCGAAGCTAGGCTTTGTGATTTCCAGCTTATTCCCCGGGGCCTCGTGTGCGCAGCTGATGATGAGCTCTAGAAGAGAATGCAATCGCTTCAGTGAATCTTGGTGGAGTGTCTCCCACTGCTTCAGCTCGTTTCCGACGTCCCGAATCTCAACTTTATCGAAGACGCCGCAATCATGAAAGGCGAGAAGGAAATGGTTGGTCTGGGATACCCACAAGCGTGGGAACTGTTCACTCATGATGTCTTTGTCGCATTTTCGCCCAGATCGTGTTTTGATGTCGAAAATCCGGTCTTGGGAAATTGCTTTTCCGGCTTTGACGATCTTGAGCTCTGGCAATCCAGCGCTGGGCTCGCGTCTCTTTTCGCTCAATCCCAAGTTCTCCAGATCTGGCATCATTTCGTTCGTATCGGCCGTCATCTGTCGGGTCACTGTGCGATATGCCACTTCGTCGTCTTGTCCCGGTATGAACCCGTCAGCTTCGAAGCGAATCATGAGGTCTAAATCACCGAACCGGTACTGAATGATCCGCTGGCTAGACTTCGAGCCTTCCACTTCTCTATCCCATGAAGTGTAATGTTGTGGGAATGTGTGGCCATAGCCCCTCACGTCCTCTATCATCTCGCAAGGGGACTTCTCCCTTCGAATCAGATGAATAGCGTCGCCCATCTTCTCCACAAGTATACGGAACGATTTGTTCTCGTCGACACCTCTGGCAAATCTTAGAAGATTACCCATAGTGCTGCTGCAACCTATAATGTTCACCGTGGAGGTACTGCATGGCTCGGGGTTCATCTCCATGATGGCAACGATGGCTGCTTCGATGGGATACTCCGGATAAGAAGCTGCGTTGATGTCGCGATAATAGTCTCCTTGATCTTGCCGCAACTTCTGAGGTTTCTTTATTGGCCTCCATCTTGGTGGCTTGCCTTGTCCGGCTCAGATCAGTGTGCTTGTCACGTAGAACACTTTCAACTTACCTGGAATCATGATCTCGGCGGTTGTGCTGTTCACCCAGTTGTATGACGCGACATACCTTACGTCCGAGATTCCGAGGTGAGATTGGTCATTTACGACATTGTGACTCAGTTCGTTTCTAATGACAGTTCTGATCAGGTTGCCAAGCGGTGCTGACTGTGATGGTGGTGAAGACATGGTGACAGTGGTTCGGCAAAGTGGCTTCAAGAATTTGAGAGTGTCACTTCCAAGTTGATTGATTATCCTGCGTAAGTTGCAAGTCAACTACCACCATACCAAACGGGTGGTGTGAAGACCTACTTATATTGTGTTTCCGCCGTATTTCGCTTTGTTTGCAGCAAATGAACGATACTAACGTTAGTGCACAGCTGCGGGTGCTCTCCATGCGGGAGGCCGACCATCAAACCCAACATCGTAAACAACATTTAGACGCGAATTAGCGAGGGTACAAAGATGGTACTTGATATCCAACTGCACTGTCACTTGAACAAGGATTGCCAGTAAGCTGTTTACTTATAATGGTGGTAACCAAGCCAAGACGTGGCCCTCTGGAACTAGGTCTACCATGGTTAAAGGGAGAACAAATCCGCAGGTTTCAGGAGTGTTTGAGCCAGCAATGACGAAGCGTATAATTCATCAACTTTGTTCCGTTTCAGTATTTAGATGCTCTTTCTGGGACTTCTAACAGATGATGGACTGCCGCTGAATCCGATGAAACTAAAGGATACGCATATGAATATCTTGTTACCGATTCTATACCTTGGTTTTTCAAATCATCTACTCATCATGATATTCGTAAAGAAGTGATAACACGTGATGATGATAGAGTTGTCAAGCTCTTGCATATCCAACCAAATTCATGGAGCCTTCACTTACGCACATGGTCGATCAATAAGCACGTTGTACTCGCATCCATACCCCAGTTCGACTCCGTTGGTTCAAGCTGGCATGGGGCAACACTTCCGATCAACCAACACGTACGGACGGGTCAATAGCTCGCTCCCCACGCCATGAACTTCGAAGTGGCCAGGGTTATCCTGCTAACCACCTACTGCGTAGGATCTAGACCACTGGTAATCAACTTGACTCGGGTTGACCTTCTCAAATAGGCAGGTAAGCTAAACAAGCCTCCCAGGGCTTGGGTTACCAGCGCTTATTATCTGCTGGTTGATAAATAACTGGCTGATAATGAGTGAATATTCAGCCACATCCAAGTATCGACATAATAGATGGAGCAGTCAGCCTCTTCACTCTTTTACAAAGGATTTTCTGAAAGATGGGCGTGATACGTTATTAGGTTCATATTATTAATCTATGTCCAAAGTGATCCTCATTATTTGATCCCCAGTCTCTGTGACGGAAGAAGTTGCTCCTTAATATTCATGGGGTATTATTGGTTAAACGGAGCATGGTGAAATTTTGTACGTCCTGAATGCAGCATCATGCTTCGTCTCCTCGTTCAGTTAGAACATGAAAAAGTCACGCTCAACTCCTCAGAGAAGCTGGAAAGCAGCAACGGCAACGCCGGCAGCCGCGAGGAAGCCGGAGACAGAAGCAGAGTTACCCTGTGATTTAACGTTAGCCACCGAATCTGAGGTCATGACAGTGATCTAGGTGACGCTTACCATGCCGACAACGGGGGTGGGGGTGGAAGCAGAGCCGGTGGGCTTGGTGGCACCAGTGGGAGCGGCAGCGCCGATCTGGAGAGGTTTTGATTTTAGCAGAGGTTCTTGCGAAAGACGACGAGCTTGCTATTGTACTTACGCTGGTCTCGGAGGGAGCAGCAGCAGTCTGGGTGGAAGCCTTGGTCTCGGCCTCGGTGGGGAGGGAGACAACACCAGTCTCAGTAGCGGCCTTGGTCTCCTCGGCCTTGGTTCCAGCAGCCTCAGTCTCAGCGGGCTTGGTCTCAGCAGGCTTGGTCTCGGCGGGCTTGGTCTCGGCGGGCTTGGTCTCGGCGGGCTTGGTCTCGGCGGGCTTGGTCTCGGCGGGCTTGGTCTCGGCGGGCTTGGTCTCGGCGGGCTTGGTCTCGGCGGGCTTAGTAGAAGCAGGCTGAGTCTCCTTCACAGGGGCAGAGCTGGTCTTCTACGACAAGTGTTAGATACCACCGTATGGTCAGAGAGCATAGCTCAAACTTACAGCGGGCTCAGCATCGGGAACCTCGATGGGGAGGCCAAGACCACCGCAAAGGTCAACGCCGAATCCGATGGCGCTCTGGGAATCGGCAGAGCTGGCGCAGTCGGAGCGAGCACACTCGATGAAGAAGCCTTGGAGCGACTTGATCTTACAGAAGCAGAGGTACATGGTATCCTCCTTGCAGTCCTTGGGAGGGTGCTCAGTGATGACGTTCTGGAAGCAGTCGATCTACACAGCAGTTCTTGTCAGCTCAGCTCTCTCGTGGCGTGGTCCGTAGTCCGTCTGCTGCCGTACCCCTCCTCCAAGCTCACGAAGCGTAATCATGAGGAGGGCGCGAAGGCGCAGGCTCGACAGCAGGCGGGGGGAATGGTCAACGTACAGCGCAGGCCGGGACCTGGGCAGCGGCCATGGTGGCCAGGTAGAGAGCGCCGGCAGCGGCAAGCTGGAGGGAGGTAGAGGTCTTCATGGTGTCTGGCTTAGATGTGTGTCTTGCTGGAGCTAGAGAAGCAAGCAGATTTGATCTTAAGGAATGGATGAAGAGGCAAGGCTACTGGTTTGTATCGAAAGGCGGTGCTGGAGAAGATGAGAACGGGCAAGCGAGCCGACGGACGTCTTATACTTTTTCCAAGTTTTCGTCAACAGCGGTAATCCCGTCCTCTGGTTCCTTGCATAACCTTGAAGCTTCCAAGGTCCTAGCCCGCAGTCCGAGGGACATGATCAAGGCCAATTATCAAACTAACCCGTCAAGGCTAACACGCCAGGCGTGGTCCCGTCAGCTCATCGTCCGCTAAGAGCCCATCCGTCCCACACGCACACATAGTCACCGTTCTGGCGTTCGTGATCCTTGGCCACCGAGTCCATCACCGTCGGACCATCCCTCGCTTAGTCCTTGTGAGCCAGAATCCGGAGGATGCTCCTCACGACCATTGGGTCCTTCACAACTCGGACTCTCCACAGATGGCTCGGTGGCGTGCGTGGTAATTTCACGCAGTTGGCCCAATTTGGCATCGTCGGTCCCTCTCTCTCTCTCGACAGGTACGCGAAGATGCGGACCCTAGCCCGGTTTTCGCGCAGCTAGAATAATGCGTACAATGTATTAGAGTTATCTGATCATCTGATAATCGGCTAGCGCCGACAACGGTTAAGCGTTGGGCCCGAGGCCTGGAACTGCCTTTGCTACAGTAGACTAGACCGACAGTAGTCTAGAGTAGAGTAGTTGTGGAGCTCACCGGAGCTGTCGACCAAGAAGGGGATCATACGGTGGGCAGATTCAAAATTCCCAGCTCGAATACTATTGCAGGTGACGATAGTGACCCTTTAGGATCGATGTCTTACCCTGTCCAAGCTTGATCAGCATCGGCGAGATGGGCATAGTCTAAGGGCATCTAAATGTCAAGAGAGTATCTTCACCACAAGGGGGAAACAAGGTCCGTCTTCAAGCTTCGGATCCTCGGTATCTATAGTAGGAATCACGGAAGATGGAAAAGCCAACGGTCTGCTCTTCCTCGGCTCAGATACCCGATTTCGGTGTTGGTCGACCGCCGGTAACCTCGTAAAGATCTGAGCTGGAACAGGGGTTGAAATAAGTCAACTAGCTTCAAACGGAAAGGTTGGGATCCGAGTCGCGGAATTAGTCGTTGCTCCTTTTTTTTCTTTTTTTTCTTCTTTATCAGATCGTAAGGCTTAAGCGGAGTTTCGAGCTAGCGTGTAGACGATTCCTGTGCGTTCCGTACGGAATAGCTTGTCGAGCTGAAAAGTGCTCATTCACGACAGAAGGTTAGTAGTATTCACGACTAGCAGATGAGCCAACACGGTCGTCTTCAGAGATAATCTACCCGCCTGCTACCCGGAAATGAACGAACTCGGGGATGGGAGCTCTATAACATCAAGCCAACACAAGCACCAGCAGAGACGCCAGGTATGCAACAGCCGGTAGCGGCACGCGTCCACTCGCCGCTCCCTCGGGCGTGGCCGTGGGCGTTTCGCCCGCCGAGCTCGCAGAACCATCATCCTCTTCGGAAGCACCGCCATTCTTGAACTGCTCAACCACAAAGTCGACAACCTCATCGCCATAAGTCTGCACATAAGTCCTGTGGATCTTCCTGTCGACCTCCTGTCCCACGTGGCAGTACGGGTCGCCCACGTCGCAGTAAGATCGGATACGGTCACCAAGGTATTCGCAGTTCCGTGAGGGATCCCGGTAGAAGAGGCCGCTCCCCGTCGCATTGCCGTAGTTGTAAGTCGTGTCGTTGCGATGGGTCGGGTCGCCAAAGAGGATGACCGAGATGACTGTTCGGTGTTAGCTGCATTCCGCAGACTTGCGGGAGCGATGTGAGAGGGGCGGGGAGGGGAGAGGATGAGAACTTGCCATTCTTGGAGGCTTTCTCGGGTAGAGGATACGTCATCTCATAGAGTTCCGTTATGTTTGGGTTCGACAGCCCGGAGTACTGAGACCAGACGGTGGGTGTTCCGCAAAAGCCGTTGGTCGTTATCTGGGCACCCTCGAGTTGAAGTCAGCAAGATGTCGAACATGCGATCGACGATCGATTGATACGGTACATACCTGGGAGTATCCGAAGAAAGCCATCTTGGAACCAGGACAAGCCTCGGAGTATTCCACCGCAGCCTTCTTCACAAGCTCGGTGCCCTTGAAGACAGACTCGAAGTAGATCGGGTTCTGGTCAGTAGCGGGATACTCGATGGCCGCGAGGGCCGAGCCATCGATCCGTTCGGCAATGGCCCTGACGACCTTGCCGGTCTCGCCAAGACCCATGGGCTCAGAGGTGCCCCGGGAGACGAACATCTGCAAGCCTTTGGCACATCTGGTGGTTGAGTTCTGTGCGGATGAGGTGCCTGCGGCAAGAATGCCTGCGGCGACGAGGAGGGTGAGGCTTCGCATGGTGACGGCCAGTCTGTAGACTCTTGACTTGTTGAGGAGCCTGCCAGTGGGGGAAATATATAGCAGAAAACGTATGCGACAGAATGTACGAGTTGATCCGAGGTGCTCATAGCTAGAGCAAGGACTGGGCAATTTATATTCATCTGCGTAATCGTCTGCTCGCTCATCCGACATCCCTACCATCTGTTGGTGCTGTCACGTTGCTGTATGCTCACCGCAGTCCACGTCGATGACACTCTAGGTTGGCTTGGCCAGGCTGATTCGAGTATCACGTTGCGACCCAGCATGAAGTGAACGGGGCTTAGCAAACATCTTGAAACCAGTCAGCGACAACAAACAAGCCCTTCCGCCGCGCCGGATCCTTGCACTGGAGACGATCAATGCAAGAGGCTGATGTGAGATGATGTGACTTCGGGGAATTCATAGCAGGGACAGCCGGTTAGCGTTGTCGTCGCAGTTTGTACCACGTACTGAGCCTGGATGGTTGGATAGAAACTAAGTTAGAGTAGAGTAGATAGAGTAATAAGCCCGGTAACTGATGTTCTATGATGGTGGCGACAGTGCAATCTTTCAACTTTGACTGAGTACGTGTAGAACATCAGATTGCACAGAACAGAACAAGTCCACCGTGGATTGATTACTTAATTAATTGAAGATTTAATTTATTTTAATGTAATTGATTAATTGATTAATTAATATCAATGATCGCCAACAAAAAAAAAGTCCGGGACCTCGGCCCCACCCTTACATCGGCATCCGCGCCCCGCAGCTGCTTACAAAACCGACCGAACGAGACGGAAATAATGCGAATAAAAGTCTATGACAGAATCTACAGACTAACTCCAACCTCCGAGTGACTTCTAGTATGATACATCTCTTAGGATAGACATGAATCTGCCGTCTAGTCTGAGAAGAACAACCGCAACTTCACAACATCTTCAATCACCTAAATTCTCAACTTCAACCACCCGCAACATGACGCAGTTCAAGGTCACAGTCACCTCCGACACCATCTGTCCCTGGTGCTACGTCGGTCGTCGCCAGCTTCAGCAGGCCGAGAAGCTCTACCAGGAGAAGCACCCCGGCTCGGGCGACACCTTTGCCGTGAGTTACAAGCCCTTCCAGCTTCACCCGGAATGGACAAAGGGTCCCGCCTCGAGCACCTCCAAGACCAAGATGTACCTCGACAACTTCGGCGAGGCCCGCGTCAAGATGATGCGCGAGCGTCTCAGTGCCGTCGGCGACTCGCTGGACATCAAGTTCAAGTATGGTGGGCAGACCGGTAACACGCGGGACTCGCACCGGCTTGTCCAGTTGGCGAAGCAGCACGGTCCCGAGGCCGAGGGCAAGGCGCTCGATGGCTTGTTTGCGGCCTACTTCGAGAAGGAGCAGGACATCACGCAGTATGATACCCTCAAGGAGGTCGCCGTAAACGCAGGTATCCCGGAGGACGAGTTCAAGAGGGCTATTGTCGACAGCGACAAGTTTGGTCCCGAGGTCGACCGGCTGTGCGAGGAGGCGCGGTTCAGTGGCATCTCGGGCGTGCCGGACTTTATCATCCAGGACCGGTTCCGACTTTCCGGGGCTAACGACCCTGAGAGCTTTGTTCAGGTGTTTGAGAAGATCAAGGCTGCTGAGGAGGCTAGATAGGTGTGGTGCAGCATCGCTTGATGAGCGCTGGATGATCCGTCAATGGCCTCTCAGTTGTGCGCGTTCGATTGGTATAGCACCTCGGCGCGCTTCTCCAACACACCCTCCCATAGTCGCCACCCCTCAAAGTTGGGGACGTAGAATAATACACCAATCTCTTGACTTGTCCACCAGCTTGCTCTGTCCATGTTGCCTGAGCCGAGGACGAGGTACTCGTCGTCCACAAGCGTCATCTTAAAGTGACTAACGACGGGCTCGTCATCCTGGCCTTGTCTAGCATCCAATGGTTTATAATAGAATATCTCTAGGTTACCGGGGGGCACCGGCCGACCTTCTTCATCGAGACCGCGTGGGCGGTTGACCATATCCTTGTACCGCTGAACGAACCGGCGCAGGCACCAGGCTGTGGTCGTGCCGGCCGTGACGAGCTGTTCGATCAGCATCATCCCCTTGCTCGTTCGTATCTGAACATCCACGCCGCGCGCAAGGGCGTCCAGGAGACTCTCAACGACGGGCCAGGATGTGACGTTGGGCGTGAGGATTGTGATCTTCCTCTGGGCGTTGGAGAAGAGTGTAAGTAAGGCGGCGTTCAGCGGCGTCATGGGCGGATCGCTCTGGGAAAGGAAAGGGAAGAAGCTGAATCTTGGGTTGCGATGATGCGAAGACGGGAGAAAGATGGTCGGTACGGGTCCTTGACAGGGAAACTTGATCGACTGAGTTGCTGAGATGGTACTATCTGAGTTGATAGGCGACTCGCTTGTGGTTCGGTCGAGGGCATCTGCATCGGTCGATTGAGAAGTAACAACAGCGCCATCCTCCCTCGTGCCCGTACTTGTATCCATAAATCCATCGCGTGGAGCCCAGACTCTGTTGTAAAACGAAAGGAGCTGCTTGACAATGTCGCCCTCGACTTCGACGCATCCTTCAAACCACCTCTCCCAGCTCACATTGCAGCTCGGAACCCAAGCGCTCGCCCCGTCCACGATGACGAATTTGGGATGCATAACACTGACTGGTGTGAAGAACAGACTCTTTACCGTAAGTTTGATGTTCCCCCTCCTCAGCAAGTCTTCACTCGGTAGACCCAGCGTGGGCCATTGCGCGGCGGGGTACACGTATCCATCCCGAGATGACGTGTGAAGAAGCTTCTGAAACAGCCCAAACGATGAGAACCCGATGGCGATATTGAGAGGTTCCTCAAATCCTCCCTCGGCGCGCGCCACCGCAAGCTCGCTCAACGTGTCGCGAATCGCGTCGAGCGTCGGCGAGGCTGCCCAGTAGCAGGTGATTAGCTGGACAGAGTGTCTGGCGGTGAGGATCGCTGGAAGCAGCGCGCGGGTATAGATAGAATAACCAGTTCCCACGTAAAGGCGCTTTGGTGAGCTGGCAGAAATGAGCGCATCGACGTCGTGGACGTGATGGTTCGGAAAGTCGCCTTGCTGTTCGTCGCGGTGCGCCTGGAGAAGCTCTTTCCAAGGCTGAACAAACGATTCTGGGAAACGCATTGCTTCTGACATGATGAGGAACTAGCTTTCGCACTGGACAGTATATCTACGCGACTATCGTGTTGGAAGATCAATCATCGTCTCGTGCGTTGAATGTGGATGACGATGATGATCTGGAAGGTCAAGGTGAGCAAGAGCAAGGTCAGGGATGTAGGCCAAGTTTGTTGCACGCACAGTGTCACGACGCAATACCATATCCAGCTCCACGTCGCTCATCAGAACCCACAGCAGCCAACTTGACCACTATGCGACGATTCATTGTTTACCGAAGGTTCGAGCCGAACACTTTTTGATGAGAAATCTAGATAGCGAATGCCTTATGTATGTTGAGTTTTGTATATATAGACATGGTAATTGTAATACTAAGCATCAACTTGGCATGGGTCAGATGATTCCGCACTGTACTACCCTGTAAAGGACTTCAACTTCCAATTCTTATTTATGTTGTTGGATTTTTGAGGATTGAGAGATATAGAGGAAGAGGAGGACAAGAGTAGTTTTCACTGCTTAATGAGCCTACATCAGAACTTCTCAGGACTCGTCTTCATTTCGTGCTTCCTGGAGAACATTCCCACCGACCAGTCATTGCTTACGGGTTGATAAGACACATCTACCCATGCTCCCTCCATCCTCACAGTCTAAACTTCTTCTTTACATCGACAAGGCCAACGCTTGCCTTAGTAGCAACAGCCCATGTAGGCATGAACTTGTTTAGTTCCTGGAATGCCGGAACAGTCTTCGGGTCATTGATATCACTGTAGGCACATGAAACTTCGACTTCCAACGGCTCGGCCCGTTGCATGAGAGCGGCTGGCTCTGCCTCGGAACGTGCTTTGAGCTCACCATCACCCAGTGCCTCCGAATCGTCTTCACGTTCCGCCATCTTGTCAGAGAGACCTTTGCCGTCGTCGTTGATTGCAAGTGTGACGTTCCAAGGCACATTCCGATCGCGTCTGTAAAGATCAATTATGTGAAAGCCTTCTGATGGCACGGATCCGAAGCGGTTGTCCCTCGATGGACCACCATTGACTCTGAAACCATAGACATTGCGGGATACGTTTAAGCGACACACCCTGGTATCGAGTGCGTCGACCTGGAAAGTCACCGTATCTCCGTCATCCCCTTCTAGGCGCTTAAACATCACCAAATCGTCGAAGCTCCTACCTTCGACGAGTTGGGGAGGAAGCTTGGAGCCATCAAACTTGCATGCTTCTAGATCTCGCTCTTGACTCTTAAGGCAGTCAACGTCCTTGCCCGCAGAAGCCGGCAAGGATTGAATGACTTTGAGGGAATAATCGGAAAGCCCTGTGAGTATTATGGTGTTATTCTTGGCATCTAGGTCGATGACTTGCTGGAAGAAGAACTTGAATCGGTTGTTAGCCGAGAAAGGAAACGCGGCGAGGTTGTAGATAAAGGTGCCAATAAACACCACTAAGAGAAAGAGGGGAACGTGGTGCGTCACGCGATGTATAAAGGGCGTGATGGGAAGCAGTAAGATGATGCTGATAAGCCCTAGAGCCAAAAGTGGCACAATTTGGTGGGAACCATCAGTTCCTGTCTTTGCAAGCGCCGACAGTCCAACCAGTCCTAAGTTTCCGATGATGATGATTGGCACCGGTGCCAAGAGTAAGAACTGAATGATCCACGTCCAAGATGGTAGTTTGCTGGACCATGACTGCTCGTGGTCATAAGTCCGTTGTTCCCACGCAACAGGCGAAGATGAAGAAGCCTTAGCTGCGGATCGTCTGTATCTATTTGCAAACGAAGTTGGAGCCCCGCGACCCGGCTCACCGGCTCTAAGCGGTGTTCTTTCGGTCGGGCTCTGCGTTGCATCATCATCTCCTTCTTCTTCGCTGTGGGAATGCCCATCAGTTGCGAGCGCCTGGTCCTCACCTTCGTGGTGGCTGGCTAGATCGCGGGCATGGTGAGCATCGTGCTGTTGGAGCGCGAAGTCGTGTCTACTTGACAGGGCGAATTGCTCCAGCAGAGAGATCAGGAGTGAGAGGAAGATGGCAGACTGGAGGAAGGCTGCGCTGTAGAGTGCAGCAATGTGCATCCGATCCTCTGCAACCGCACTGAAGACCTGTACGACCCAGCCGATCAGGAACAGCCACATGTTGACGAATCCTCGATGTAGGGCGCTGGGCCGGACGAAACTAGATCCTCTCATGATCAACCAGAAGCTGAAGTAGAAGATGGAAAAGGTCATGGCCCATCTGTGCGATGTTAGCACGTGAGGAGGTGGCAATGGTGAACATATTACTCACACTGCGTATCCGCTGCTGTAGACAATCAGAGGGTTAAACTTAGCCAGTAAGAAAACCGACGCGATTGTCAAACCACTGGCGAAGAGAAAGGCAAAGGGGAAGCGAAAGAAACCCCTCCAGCCGCCAAGGCTCACGGGATCATCGTTAGTGTCGTGGTGGATCTTGATATCCCTGGAGAAGAAGTAGTGCTTGTCTTTGCGTATCAACACATAGGTAACTGCAAACAAGACCAATGGAGTGGCGACAAGAAGGGTAAGTGACCAAGCAAAGAGCCCTCGTAACGCAAGGACAGCCCAGGCTCTTCCAAAGAGATCAAACCAGACGGCCTCCTTCTGCTTCCCGTTCTGCACTAGAGCAGATTTCCCATCAGAACGACGGCCGTTGAAGGAAGTTCCAGTCTTCTCGGAAAGCTCCTTCGTCGAAGCCAGCGCGGCTGAAAGCATGTGCCAGATGCTGTTAATGGAAGTATGGCGAGCATCATCTTCGACGGTGTGGTAACGTGAGCGTGGTTCGTAGAAAGCGATGTCCAAGCCACGCTGCCCGTATGCTCTTGTCCAGATCTCATAATCAGTTCTACTCTGTATGACACCACGTTCAAAGGCGTTAGCGGCTACAACGGAACCAAATGGGTGCGGACTTTTCCCGTAAGCCTTTGCAGCCTGTAGATCAGAGCTCCGGAACAGAATGGCACGGCCTCCGGCTCCAGCTCCTTCGAGGTTGACAAACGTGTGGCAAAACTGCAGTAGCGGACTGTAACCAAACGCCCGGGCGCCGAGGAGACCGTCTTCCTCGGCATTGTTGAAAAGCAGAACGATGCCGTTTCGCGGTTGGCGCTGTTCTGCGGTGAAATAGCTGAGCAGTTGCAGCATCGACACACAAGCTACTGCGTCGTCGGTAGCTCCGTATCCTGTCGAGATTCTTGAAAAATACCATCAGCAGTCACTCAAACCATGCATGAATGTCGAGACGCACGAATCAAAATGGCAGTTCACAAGAACACCGCCTTTGCCACGAAATTGCTTGTGGCCAGGCTGAGAGCGCCACCAGTCGCCTTCGGGATCATCTTTGCCATGGATGTAAATGTAAAAATTGTTTCCCTCAAAGTAGGTTCCGACATAGTTCACTTTGCCTCGTTCTTTTGCCTTGCGGCTACGGGCACCATTTACCCAGGTGACGTTGGAGATTTGGTCATCGAAGAGAGTGACGCCGGGACTTCGAGATGTGGTTTCTGCTTTAGTTTCCACATTGGATAGCTCTACGGTGGAATCAAGACTGAAAAACGTCAGTGGATTTGCTCTGAACGATTACAGCTTGCATACCTTTCGTGCCACAAGATACCGCCTGACTTGTCTGTGGTGTAGGGCATCTTATTTCGACCCAGAATCTCCTTCGCCCGACTTATAATGCGCTCACGAATGGCATCGTTTTCGTGACTGTTGTATGGGTGGAATGCGTAAGTTAGAGACTGCAAATCCTGCCATGCTTCTGTCAAATTGATGCCGCTATAGATTGATCGATCTGTAGGGGCGGATGGAACAGTCTCGTGGACGTAAATAAGCGGGATAAAGACAGCGAGGTAGATGATAGTGGTCCAAAAGGACACCGGGCCTGGCCGGAACGCGAAAGGGTTCTTAGCCCTCATGATGACCGGACCGAAAGGAAACTTGTAGCGGGTGTCGTCGTAGATCAAATCCCAGGGCGAAGACAAACCCCGAGCTGATTAGGAAGTGTCAATCGTGGATGAATATTGCGGTGCTCAGCGCGACGCTGCGTCGTCGATGGTAAGAGGTGGGGAACGTTCGTTGCAGTGCACGGAAAGACGGCTTAAACGAACAATGGAGTCAATGGATGGAAGATCGTCATTTGACCTTGTGTAAATAAAACAGGTTTCGTAGAATATGGACCAAATGGGCAGGATTTTTAAGGCTGATAATGGATAATCAAGGGAGCGAGCGGATGAGCGAGTGAAGCTTGAGATAACGTTAGGCAAAGTAGGAAGAGTAGCGGGAAGCGAGAAGAGGGAGAGGAAGAGGTCAACGGTACAGCTTTGGCTTGGTCATCAATCGCGCCGCACCTTCTTAAGCTGGCAACGAGGATTCCCAATCCTTGAAACTGGTCGTAGAGTAGGCAAGATGGAGTATCGTTAGTGATTTTAATCGATAAGACTGCCACTCTGAGAAAGTACAGTAGAAGGAAGCAGGACGTTTTGGCTCCGTCGCAGACGCGGCTGGCCTGGCTCACTCCCCAGTCACATGGCCCAAGCTCCTGCGTCTCGCATCGCCGCGGCAGGCGGGGTGAAGTGTACTGGAGGCGAAGAGTACTGTACGTACTGTACCCTACGTGATGACGCCACAGGCCTTAGCTGCAATCGCCAATGCATAAAGATGAGTTGCATGATGAGTGGACCACGAGAATCCATCTTGCGCATTCACAGTATAATTGATACGAGTAACACTTAAATCGTCTTCACTAACTTCACTAACTGCTCGTAAGAGAAACCTAAACAAAGAACGTTGGATGAATTAAGCCTGCACAATTAGTCCGCTTTTTACTCTGATTCATAGTCGCCCGATTCGCAATCCTAGACTAGCATATAAGATGGACCTTCAGTGAGTTAGTAGTTACTAGTCAAATAACCTTTCGTCAGTCTCCGTCATCTCCCCGAAGCAATTTGTCACATCCTATCCTCCGGTAACATCTTTGTAATCCTAAAATGCAGTACTGAGGTTAAGGACAGCAGCTTGGTCGAAGCCGCACAAAGGATGTTAGAACGTTAGAATCGCACGTTAGTTCAGCTCGTCATCTAAGCGCCAGGCGGAGGAGGAGGCGGGGGCTGGTCGCTGGGAGGAGGAGGCGGTGCATCTCCAGACGGGGGCGGAGGAGGAGGCGCTCCGGCATACTGTTGAATCAAGGCGTTAATACCGCCCAGGCCCGGAGGAGCAGGAGGAGCAGCGCCGCCAGCAGGAAGGCCAGGAGGTGCGGCCATTCCGGGGGCGATGCCATAACCAGCGGCGTATCCGGCGTAGGCGGGATACCCATTCTGAGTACCCGGAGCCTGCTGCCATGGAGCAGCGCCGCCGCCAGTCGAACCGCCTGCGTAGGCCTGACCATAATAACTGTCACCGCCAGCGCCGCCGTTGCTTCCGCCGCTGCTTCCGCCATGGTAGTCGTCACGGCGTCGTTCACGAGCCCATGGGGCCGCAGATCCACCAGAACCTCCCGAACCTCCCTCGTGAGAATCGTTGTTGCGAGTGCGCCAAGGAGCAGGCCCGCCAGTCGGACCTCGCTGCCAGGGTTTGGCATCGGCGTTGTCGTAGGAGCCAGGCCCGGCCTCGATGCGTGCAGGAGGGTCACCGGAGCCGCCACCGGAGCCGCCACCAAGCTCTTGCATAAGTTGCTATCTGAGTCAGTATACCGTTGTAGTTGGGCGGATGGGAGCGGCGTTTCTTACCTCCATTTCACGGTCAACGGCATCGCCACCATCGCCGATGCGAGGAGCACCACGGCCGCCCACGTCGTTGTTACGCCAGCTGGCGCCCTTCTGCCGATCGGGACAATCGCGGGCCATGTGACCTGCGTTGCCACAAACTCGACAAATGATACTAGCCGTGTAATTTTGTCTCTCGGGGCAGTCGTATTTTCGGTGACCAATTTTACCGCAGTTTTGGCAAGCTTGGTTCTCGTCATCTCGAAGCGTACCGTTGAGTGCCGCGAGTTCTCTAAGCTGGTTACGCTTGAGCTCGTTCTGACCCTCGGGCATAGAAGCGGCCTATTGGCATCAGTGAGTATTCGGTCGAGTGAATCGAGTAGCAGCAATACTTACAGTCTCAATAACGTTATTAATGAGCTTCTTGGCCTTGTTAACCTTGTCTTCAGTGTCGGCCATGATGAGACAGTGCAAATCTTCTTCCTGGTTGCTGGCGTGCGCGGCATCGGAACGGCCCTTGCCCTCCTTCACGGAGCCTTTGCCACGAATAGCAATCTTGGCACCGGATTCCGTCTCCATCTTCTTCAAAGTGTTGCCTCGGGGTCCGATAAGTAAGCCAACTTTAGTGGGGAGAGCTATGTGTTAGTAACTGGTTTTACAAGATTAGAGGCAAAGGGTTAGGGGCCCTATTGATGAAGGACCAGCTCGTTTCAAAACACCGAGGGGTGCAAGTGTGAATCTGATCAAACTCCAAGAAAGGAAAGGGGGAGACGTTTTGGTTAGGAAGGTTAAGAGGGTTAGCAATCATACTGAAGTTAAGTTCCGGATAATCGTTGACCGGCACGTAGACCTTCTCCTGCGTCTTAGTCGGCCTACGGTAGTCCTGCGGCGGGTGGTAGTTAGGAATGGTCTTCATGGCCTTCTCCACCAGCTTATGGCGTTCGTCTTCGAGGCGCTTGCGGTAACGATACTCTCTGGTGTTGATACGGCGACCGTGGTTATCGTACTGAGGAGGGGGAGAGGGCGATCTAGATACGGTCAGAAAAATCAACAGGCCGGGTTAGGAATGGGGTGCGTACCTATCACCATCGGCGGGGACAACATCGTCGATGCGCAGCTTCTGGCTGATTTCTTCGATTCGCAAGTGCAGGGTGTAGGCCTCCAGCTGTTCACTCGTCATGTTGGACAAGATAGCAGTGGGAAGTCCCATGAGGCCAGCAGCCTTGTTCTCGGATGCATCGCCCCAGCGGTTGCGCTTCTTGCGACGTCGAGGTCCGTCGGCGTCACCGCGAGGTTCGGGATCACGGCCACGCTTCAGGTCAAGGTCGCGGTCGCCACCATTGTACTCCTCCTCTTCAGGTTCGCTGCCCATGCGTCGACGGCCGAGGGGGATGTTATTGGATCCCGTGATTCCTTGACTTCTCCACGCCATCTTGAAATGAAAGCAGTGATCTCCGCGCGACGTTTGTGGATGAAAGGGAGATAATTTGAGGCCGGAGTGTTGAACAAAACCGGTGGTGCGTGGTGGGAGATGAAGATCTGATAGGCATGCGACGGCGCAAGTGTCTTGACATTTGACAGTTTTCAGCGGGTCCGGGGCATAGATAATCCGGGCTCGGCACAAAATGAATACCACCAGCCACGCAAGAAGATACGGACTTTTATTCAACGTCTTGTCCGAATGCGTGGGACTTGAGGCTACTAAGACTAACAGTTAGCAACGAATCCTGGAAATTTAGCATAGCTACCTATGACTTTGCATATTTCACTGTTACGGATACATTTCCCAGCAATGGATCATCTGGCTTTTGCTAGTCCTCATCACCTGTCGTTCTCGACGCTCTGCTAACACCGTGAGCATGGTGTACACCTTCTGTTTGCTTCTGCTTCAACCTGATCATTATGAACATGCATCTGCAGATAGATATCTCAAATTCCTATTCAAAGCTACCCCTTGTCAGCAAGCTGGCTCGTCCCACCTTCGACAGGTAACGAACGGGTCACTTATCAACACCGCCACGTAAGAGTAGTAGGGAGTCTTGCTCAGCCCTCAACAGACCATAATTAAGATGACTACATTTTCCTTTTCCAAGTCTCGACGGTGGTTTGATCGCGGATGGACATCGCAGCAGCTCATCGCTCCCAATCGGTAGGCGAACTTGTCGAGCCTCACATGTTCATCTTCCTCTCCAAGATTCATCTAGTAAATACTATCCGTAGATCCCTGGACATCATGCTCCTCTTGCTTGCGTGTGAACTTGGACCGGCCGCAAGCTCAGCCAACCGATCGATCAGCTTGGCCTCCAGCGAATCATGTGGTCAAAGGGACCTGCTACAGGGGCAGTGCTTCAGCGCTCCGCCAATAAACTGCAGCGCTAATGGTTAGTGGTCGCTAGGGGGGTTATCGGGTTCTGTTTGGAGGCTGCTGAATGGCTGCGATTGGCGACGTGAACTTCTAAGAATACCTTTGCTTCTCTGGTCTAAGCTAAGTTGTCATGCGACCAGGTAAGAGAAGACATGGAAGGATGGAACTTCGACTGGCGATCATCATTGCTCTCTGCTCTCTGTTCTCTGTTCTTTTCCCCCTCCACTCTGAAATCCAAGCTTGTCCGCGTTGTGCGACATTCAAGTCCGCATAACTAAGATGCAACAAGATCAGCTTCGCCTCCTCGGCTGATGCAGCTTCAACACCATTCTGGCCACTTTCCGCATCATGGGCTGGTTCTCGAGGGACAAGACGAAGCGGTCATCCCACTCCACTCCTTCGCAGCTCTATCTGCAGTCTAATCAGGAACCTCGACCAGATCATCCTCCGGCTACGGTTCCTCGGCCGATTGCGAGCCGTCAGCTTCATCAAGCCCAATCGCATCACCAACTTTATTCTTCGGCACCGGCTCCTCCAACTGCAACATCACCTCATCCGCATCCTTACGGCCATCATGCTAGTCCATCGCAGCCTTACCTTCAACCCTTCGGGCCTGCCCCTCCAAATTGGCAACCGCAGCCCGTTGCCATAAACCAGCAACAATACGCATCACTGTCACGTCCACAACAACAGCAACAGCAACAGCAGTCATCTCTCTCCCCTCCAGAAAGACCTCACACATCTATCGGCCGCTTCACAGGTTCCGTGATCGACCTAGCCCGCGATGTAGTACCCTCTCACATGTACGACGACGGCATCTCACGATGGCAGGACTGCGCGCGGATAGCCAACACAACAGTAGCAGTAGGAGACGATATACACAATCGACTCAACAGGCTCATGACCATGATTGACAATGAAGCATTCACGGGCTGCGAACGTGAGCTGTTTCGTTGCCAAAGCACGCCTGACACTCTTCCCTATGACAACGACAAGTTAGAAGAGGTCCAGGATCGTGGGGCTTTCACCAAGCAGCCCCATAAGAAGAAGCCAAAACAGGGCAAGAGGAAAGGCCAGAACCAATGCGTGGACACCGCCACCTCTGTCGTAGCAGGCAACTACTTCTCCAAGGTAGAGCTCTACGCCAACTCCAAACTCCCCAGCAACCTCCCCCCTCTCGTCTTGTAAGCTCACCACTCCAACTTCATCGTACCCCGGCACTAACACCAAAACCATCAGATATGAAGCAACATGGCCCCTCCTCTGCCTCGCAGCCCAATACTCCCAGCGCGTCTACACCCCTCCAACCCCAACATCCCTCGACACCGTAACCCACGTATCCTCCTCCTGGCTCACCGGTACCAAGGCAATGTGCATCAAATCCGTCTCAATGGACAAGCTCAACACCATCGTCTTCGCCATCCGCGGCTCGGCCAGCTTCTTCGACTGGGCCGTGAACCTCAACGCCGAACCAGCTTCTCCCGCCGGCTTCCTCGATGACCCGGGTAATCTCTGCCACGCCGGTTTCTTAGCCGTAGCAAAGAAGATGGTGACGCCCGTGGCGGAGAGGTTGAGGGGCTTGCTAAGGGAGGATCCGGGCCGGTCGAGGTACAGTCTCATGATTACGGGGCACTCGGCTGGCGGCGCTGTGGCGGCCTTGCTGTACTGCCATATGCTCGCGGAGAGTCAGGATGCCCGGAGCGAACTGAGCACTCTTACGGGGTCCTTCAAGCGCATTCACTGCGTCACCTTTGGTACACCACCCATCAGCCTCCTCCCCCTCTCGAAACCCAACCACCCCGAACTTCGCAAGAGTCTCTTCCTAAGTATCATCAACGAAGGCGACCCAGTCGTCCGCGCAGACAAAGCCTACATTAGATCCCTCCTCGAACTTCTCCGCCATCCATCCCCTCCGCACTCCGCATCTAATAGGTACCCACGCCCAGTATGGCAAGTCCCACCCTGCATTTTGAGCAACGCTGGCCGCCTCATCGTGCTACGCTCGGGGGATCCCAATGCAACACACAAAGACAGCAAGACTGTGCGTGAGAGGTTGAACGAGGGGACTCTAGCTGTGACGTGTCGTGAGGATGAGTTGAGAGGTGTGGTTTGGGGGGATCCGGTGTGCCATCTCATGAGTCTCTACGCGGCGAGGATAGAGGTCCTAGCTGTAAACTGTGTTACAGGGACAAGGAGACGATGAAGCGAGGGATGGGTGAGAAGACTATGATGTACGATAATGTCAGGGGGGACTGAAAGATATCGAGTGTAAGTACGATGGAAGTGTCTATGCATGATACCAGAGTTGTCAATATATGGCAAGATCGAGTCGAAATTTCCCCTCAAAGGCGGATCAGTCACTGTAGGTAATACACGTACACAAGTAACGTCCTGAACCGCCATTTCAGTCCAGAAATGGCTGGAGCAGCAAGTGATAATATACTCGTCTTTTACAAACCCATTCAAGCTTCATTCAAGGATACAATACGAGAGCGAATAAATATTGAATCATCATGATATAGTCGATTTGACTGTGTATCTGCTACGGGGTTGTCCCCACATCTCATTCGTACCCTCGGGACCTCAATCCCTTTCGAACGCTTCCCGCTCCATTTCTTTAGGGCAGAAGCCGTCTGTACCCTTTTACATTTGGAATATCCAGTAGCCAAAGACCTATGGTGCAATTCGTAACTCCAGAAGGCCAGCTGCATTGGTTTCAAACAGATCCGTAACTCCAGTCCCCTAATAAAAAGAAAAGCCGACACGCACGCATGATGAGTGGCAGTAGAGCCACAAATACAGAATAAAGACATAAGGGGGGAATGTAGTGAAGCACGCGCAGTTATACACAGTTCGCGTGTTCAAACAAGGGGTAGGCGACACAATGCCACATCAACTGCGCACGGCAGTCTACCTCGAAACGGAGAGTGACGGATCTTCTAGATTGATCCCCAACTCATGTATCGTTGCGACGGAGCTCGATGGGAGCGTTGCAGGCTCATCGCATTGAGCTGAAATCCATCTCACTCGAAATTGAGCTCAGCCCTGGCATTGCAGAGCTAGACTCAGGCCTACCTCGCTGTAAACCTTGAAAGTCGCCTACCGTCCGCATGGACGGTTGGCCAAGCGGGAAACTGCTCTGTCGTTGATGAGTTTGGCGGATATTGTACAAGCTGTTCATGGGATGCGACGTGGGCATGTTTGGAGCAGGTATACTGTCCAGATGAGGTTGTTGGCTCACATTCTGTTGCGGTTGTATCGAGCTTGAGGGCGTGGTGCTCGTCATTGGGCTCATGATGTCAGACATGGGCGTGCAACCAAAGCTGTTCATGTTCGAAGGGTAGTCCATTCCAGGTGAGACTACGCTAGGCGAACTAACGAAAGGAGCGTTTATGTCCGTGTTTGACTGTGTCATTGGAGGTGTTCCGTGTGAATGAACTGAGTGATTCGAGTGATGTGAGTGGTTCGACGTAGAGTCGGGAGTGCCATGGTTCATCTCGATAGGGTTGCCCTCGGGAAATTTCTGACCATACTCGGCTTCCATTGGGAGTTGCATTTGAGGTGGGGGCTGAGCCATGCCAGCGTTGCCGAATCCATCAAAGATATCAATGTTGGCGAGGTTGGAGTTTTCAGGTGCGTTTTGGAGCATAGGGTTGGCGAGTCGAGGGAGTACCTCGGTGACCTTGCTCAAGAGGAGAGGCAAGAAGCGATAATCGCCGCTTCGAGTAATGGCGATGATGCTGAGCAGCTGGTTCAGGTGCTCTCGGGGTCCAACAGCGAAAGGATCGCGGGAAGCAGGTTGAATGGATAAAAGCTCGGTCATGGCATAGCAAGTTTCAATCAATTTCTCAATCTACATCCATGGTTAGCACGGTTTTGCCTGGTAAAGTTCATCTTGTATTACTCACCAATCCAGAGTTGAGCATCTCCATTCCTTGGCTGGGGAACTGAGAAGCCATGTTCATGAGCAACTCCCGAGACATATCCAGAGGGTACTGGAAAGACATCGAGTCCTCGCCGTTACCATTGATTGAACCGTTGTTGAGTTGCCAAGCAGTGTTCTTGAGCCACTGCTGGTTGGTTCGGAGATCGGTCAGGCTAGAGTCCTGGCACAGATATGACTGAACCATGTCGCTGAGCTGCTTATGCAGACTAGTAATGTGCTGAGCGGAGAGATGGCGACGGGCTTTGTTCCAATTCGCGGTGAAAGCATCATCGAATGGTCGGTAGAGGTTGACTAGCATGATGAAGCCATTTAGCTGGGGGGACATGGAATCCGAGGGCTCGTCTCCGAGGGTAGGAGGTCGGACTGTGGCCTGTAGGGTAAGGGGACGGTGCCGCTGAATAGCATAGGCTCTGCAAAAAGTTAGTTTCAAATAGGTTGAGGTTTCAAGAGAATGGTAGATCATACCGCTCAAGAACGAGAAAGAGGTAATACAGTCGTCGTCGTCGAGTAGCCTCGGCGCCGTCGAGCTGCATGTAGTGTTCCTCCTTGTTCATGCCAGCCATGTGGATCATGGTAGTAGCCTCACGTAGGTAATACCAAGCCTTCTCATGCATCTCTAGGCCGTAGTAGCAGCCAAAGATGAAGAAGTTGGTGGCGAGCACGTTGTGGTTGACCGAGTCCTGGTACTCGTATCCTTTTCGGACTCGAAGAGCCTCCTCGAGGAGAAGCTGGCTCGAGATGAGGGTGGCGCCAGGATTCATGTCGAGGTTATATGGGTCGTTGGCGGGCATAGTCATGCCGGGCTGAAGCATGATGAAGGCGCACATAGAGGCCATGAGACAGTAGGCATCCCGGTTCTGCTCCATATAAAGCATCTGCTGTTCCACTTGTCGACGATCAAGGATGGGAAGCTGGGCGTATAGGTTATCGAAGTAGAAAGTAGCGCAGTCCTTGACAAGCTCGCTCGTCAACAGGCCGGTGGCGGGAGTCAGGCTGGAATTCGCAGGCGTGCAAGGGATGCCGTTGATTCGGTTCTGGACGCGAGCAGAGAGGCTCGTCTGTCGCTGAGTCTCGCGCAGCTCGCTGATAACCTTGGCGCGGGAGCCCTTGGGGCCCTTCTTCTGAGGGATGGCATTATAGGTGCAAGAGAGCTGGGCTGCCGAGCAGTTGCGGCATGGGTTGATGCCGTCACATTTGACCTTGCGGCGATGGCAGGCATCGCAGGCCCTCTTAATGGCCTGGGTCATGTCGGGCAACGTGTTGGCGGTAGCAATAATGGCGGTAGTCCGAATATCGGACGGATTTAGGTTGGAACTGGACGTGCTCTGATTGAAATGGCGCCAAAGATGGTGATAATCGCAGCTGGAGCTGATTTGGTCTCGTTTGGCCAAAGTCTGGGGAAGTTTGCGGGGAGAGGAGCCGCGAGACAAGCCGTTGATGAAGAAATTCGGTGCAATTCGCGGTTGGACAGGCGGGGATTGGGAGGCTTCGCGGGTGTGCAGGCGTTATTCGGCCCTTTCGCCTTGGACCATAATGCGGGGACCCTGGTTGAATGCAAAGCAGGTCTGATCTTGGGGGTGGTGGTCGATTGGGTACGACCCGAGACGGTGGTACAATGGTATAACGAAGAAGAGTTGAAGTCACAAGTCGAAGGTTGCGGCGGGAAAAGAGGGAGTCGAGGATGTGAAGTGATTGGCGATGGTACGTTTTTTGGTTGGGAGGGTTGAAAAAGAAGGAGAGTGCAGGGGAAGTGGGCGAAGAAAGCAATGAGGGCTCAGGAGGATGGACTTTCCGGCCATGGGCGGGCAAGGACGGGCAAAGAACTGGCGTCGGATGGGACGAGGCGTGGGCGTGAGCGGGCAGAGCCAGCGACGCCAGACCAGGACCAAGGCAATGCGAACGGACGAGACCTCCAGAAAGGGTTAAGATTGATGAGAAATTAGCAGGCCACCGGCTTGGAGCGAGCGAACGTGAATGGGCCAAGCCCGATCCACTCGGCGAGGATGATGACGACCGGGGTATGCAAAGCCTAAGGCGCCTCCACCCCCGAGGACACAGAGTTGCCAATCACTCCCAATGTGGTGAAGCGGAACTGGGGGTGGGGTCAGCCCTCTCCCAAGTTCCAGCTGGCTGTTCGGCTGTGCGGTTGGTCCATGTTCGATGTGGTGGTGTGTAGCATCGTCGGCGCGAGGGTACAGTACTCTGTAGTTAAGATGATGATTGACGATGGTTTGGGTTGTCGAGGCGATCGCAGATGCTCTCTTCCGGCTGGGCCTCGGATCTGATGGTTTCTTCTCTTCATCCTTTTCCTGCTGGGAGCGATGAAATAACGGCCAGTGCTCCGATGAGCCAAGCCCGGGCCCGGTGTTGTCGGACTGGCTTGGGCTGGCTGCTACTGTACTAGCGATGTGTTGTGGTGGAGATGTTGGTTGATTGGGGAATTTGTGGTGGTGTGAGCATCACTGATCTATACTGTAGCAGCACTGTGAGACTGTGCTGCACGGTGCCACGTCGAGATCAGGTCTTGGCGGGTGAATCGTACAGTGCACGCTCGGCCAGTGGGCGGCAACGGCGGGTGGGAATAGCGACCCGGAGTCAGTGGTAAGCGAGAGCACTGTGCATCGCTGCGATTGGAATCTCTTACCACTCACTGCTACTGTAGTGTCGGGGCTCCCGACTTGTCGAATCTACAGTGATAGCACGACGCAATACACCATCGATAGGGATCTGAACGTTTTGCTTAGGTTTCTCACGTTCAAGGCTCTCTCGCTGGTACGTACGTACGTACTAAGAAGGAAGCGGATCTGCTGTTGCATGTTCCATCGTGCTTCTAGGGCCCTCTAGCGGCTCGGGCGGCCGCTGATGCAACGAGGGTAACTGCAAGTGGCAAGATTAGTCTGCCTCAGCATCGCTGGGAATGCCCTGTAAAGCTATCCGATATAGGCACTGTAGCGATTCCGCACGGTACGCCCTGCAGCAAGACGTTTGGAACTGCTTCCAAAAACTGCACGACATCACTCACCACTGTAGAACGGAAATCCATGTAAGCCACTGACACACCGCCTCCAGTTTATTAAACTCTCCGTAGCGACTCTAGCGAACATTTTCCGGCGCCAAGATTGATGAAGTCATGAAGTAACAACGTTTCTTTCTCTTCAGGAACAGTTTGGGTCATCGATTATTAATTCTTCCCTATCCCAGCATCGATGGTGACTTTCTGCCACGGCCGGCTGTCCTCATCAAGTAGGACATGTGTGCATCAATCACCAGCAGTCGTACTGTGTCGTATTGCACATTGCGCCCGGTGGTTATTTCCAGCCCTAACGTGACCGAGTTGATGGAAGTGATTATCAGATCATCTCCATCTGTGAGGATACGCTGCTCGCGATGCTAGAGAATGCAGGTGGGGGTACGGATATTCGTGTCTCGTCTCGGCAGCTGAAGCAATTTTCAGTCTTTTGAACGTTTTCATTCTTTTCCTGCTAATCTACACGATCGTCAAGAAAAGCTGGGCTGATCTAAGTACCTAATCATTCTGACGACTTCCATGATTCCCTCTCTATTTCCATCCATCCCCGACTTGACTGCTTTACACGCCTCGGTCAGGATGCAAGGTCATCTTTCTTCCTTAGGTCCAACCCTGCAGTCTCGCGAACAATGCTCGAAAATAATCCACATAATGCTGAACCGTCTGGAGTTGACAGTCCTACCGTATCATCATGCGATTCCAGTCTCATTCCGCACTCGACTTCACCACTTTTGAAGCATCTATATCCGACTTCTCCTTACATTTTCAGACGAATACTACGTAGGGCAATTCTTCCAGAAGAAAACAAGTTACATTATCAAACGTATCCCTGCCAGAATAACGAGCTATCACCTGTCAAACCCTTTTACGATCTAGCTGAAGTTGCGGCTCAACGCTCCCTCTCAGGATCCACACGTTCGTCAATCTCACTCATCATTCCGTCCGCGGCAAAGATCTTCCGACTCAGCTTGCCTTCAAAGCTACGTTAACGAGCATGTAGCCACGTTTCGAACAACATGTTCTGATCTATAAGGGCCCACGCCAACGCATTCTCTCATAGTCCAGGGGAGATTCAGTCTCAGATTGGATATTCGGCAGCAATGGCCTCCATTATCATCATATTTCATCATTGAAACTTTTGACAAGACAACAGCAGGCGTGGCGTGGTTGTACCATCTCGTACGCTTTTCCACTGTTTCGCAACCCCAAAGTCGTATGGTTCCCCGTAGTTTCAACTGCTCAAATCGCATTTTCCCTAGCTATCGGTGTTTTCAGACATCTGCCCGTTGTGGCGGCGAGACCCTGTTAAACCCGGTCGATCGATCCATCGTCTCCAACCCGACGGGATGGGCTCGATACGGCCACCATCTCCGTGGTCGCTGGGTCCCTCACCGAGCTCGTCCGATTGACCGTCGGTGACGTTGTCGAATCTGTCTCCTCGTTTTCGCTTTCTCTGACAATTGCTGTGAATGTCACACCACATCGGGTCTGTATAAGGTGACGAGTCTTATTACAAGTGTTACAGAAGCCGAGGTTTGGCCCTCATCGGGAATTGAACCTTCATATTGTTGTTGCCCAGTGGCTGGGCGCATGGTCTCTGCTCTCGCCTTCCGTAAAGACGAGATTTCTAATGAAAAAAAAAGAATGAAAAAAGTTCTGATAAGAAGAGTCTCCTTCACAGCGGTGTCCACCAAAATGGTTAAAGGTGGAATCTTGGTGGGTTGGGAATCGTGAGCTTGACCACTGCTAATCGACAAGCTTGTTTCGCGCCTCCACCTTGAGCTCACTCTCATCTCATCCCGCTCATCTAACCATCCATCCAATTCCTGCAAATGCCAAATACAAGATACCTCTTTCTCTTCCTCATCAAACGTATTGGCGATACTCGTCGTTATCAGGCGCAGTCCATCGCCCCGGGTATCATTCCAAATATAAGAAAATCGAATAGTCCTTACTTTACTTCTCGAGTCCGTGCCCTCTCATAATCCTGACTTTCCATCAAGTAGCCATCCGAACTAGGAACCCTCTTAGCGAGCAACTCTCGGTTTACCACTCTGCTAGGGTGGAAGTAGTTGAACAGCATCGAGACGAGAGCCATGAGAAGCGCATCAAAAAGGTAGATCCAAAACTCCTTGGACTGCAGAACTCCATCCTGGCCTACAATGTACTCGGCCATACGGAAGACCGATCGCACCAGGATGAACAGGCTGGTTACGTACAAACCCCAGAGTAGTTGTTTCCAAGGTACTGCGAGCTCAAAGGACTTCCGAGTTGGATTTTCCCGAAGGTTCAGGTGAAAATTGAGCGTGGCGACGATGAAGAAACAGAAGGAGACGATCTGAATGCACAGACCGCCAATGATGATGTTTTCGCCCCTCTTCACTTCATCCTGGGTCTTGGCTACTGTGAGCAAGCCCCCGCCTGAGAAGATCACGGTAAGCAAAGTAGAAAGATACATGGTATGTATGCTGCTGTAGCTGGTGCAACTCACCTGCGCTTTGGGTCAGAAAGGACAAGACGTCACCTGTTACAAAGACCTTTGTCAACCATCGAGTCGGAATCATGGAGAGGTGGGCCGCTTCGAGGAGGTCGACCATGCGGCCGAGGACCATGTAGATTGACGCAGCGTAGAGAGCTGGTCCGAGTAGGAGCAGAAGGGATTGGAGGATGTACGGGTTCAGTTTAAAATCGGGTGCTTCGCTTGCAGAGAGGGCACGGCCGATGTAGCCGACGGCTTCAACTGTTTGTTGCAAACGTAAGCCTGGGCCAGCTATCGTTGGAGACGAAGCGTGGAGGTCCGACTTACAGATGCATCCGATCAGAAATGGGATGAAGTACCAGGTCCGGCTTCTGAGAAGCTGCCAAAAGTGCAGGATGGTCGAGATGAAGAATATGACGATGAAGATGACGGCGGCAGCCATAGACGGATTATAGTTGTAGAAAACATACTTGATCGGCGGCTCGGCGCGCTCTACAAGACCAAGCATTGGGAGGCTTCAGTAACTCGATCCGGGTCGCTGGTTTTCTGTTGATCGCTTCAAGTCTTGGGAACTTTCGTGGTGTTTGGCTTTTGGTCTCCAGTCCTAGATATCACGCTGGAAAGAGGGACTCGAAGATGACAAGGACTCGACAATGTTCAATCTCATATTTACCTTTATAAACAATGACACGCGGCTGCGCCTTCTTATGCTTGCGTTGCCCTTCCACATTGTTATTCTCTTCTTATTTCTCGACTTGCATCGCCAGTCTCTCACTCAGTCAGTATACGCGGATTCGCGAGTTATCGTATAAATGTGCTTACGGTATTGGCTGGATGTGGCTCTTGGCAGGGAATGATGGCCCCACTCCTGAGCGTACTGTATACGCGTATTGCTATCAAATGCTCTCAGATGAGCTATACGCGGAAAACTAGACGGAGAGTTATTTCCTCCTTCATATACGGGTCTGAAGATGTATGGTGCCTTTCTCGATCTCTTGCCGGCAACGTCTTTCCTGTACCCTCATCACTAAGCGATTTAACTTACATGTCGCGAGAGCGTCATGATATGCACCACCCTACAGATTGACATTGCAGTCTGGTGGTAAAGAGTTCACTGACAATTGCTGGTCAATCCTACAAACCCAGCCACAAGCGCCGTTGTTTTAAAATTAGCAAACAACATTTCAAGCAGAGGAGAACTCGCACCATATTTCCATCTAGCTGGTAGGTATGCAATAACATCTTGGTCTGATCTGCAACAGCGACATTTCCACTTGATATCATCTTCTACCGCGCACTGTATACAACTCTACCTCTCGCACGTCAGCCTCCAACTGACGACCATAGCTAAGGTAACGCTAACGAGAGCCGGCTTTGCCTGCCCAGCGACTCGGTGGCCACGTCGTGCAGTAGCAAGCCTGCTGGTCCACCTTCGAGAAGGGCACGAAGATGTTTCGTATGTTGAGCACGAAAAAGGGGGTGTCTACTAGACTACTCGAGCTGTTGCTTCGGTGGGAAAACTGGGGGTTTGTCGAGGCAGCGTGCTTCGTCTCTCCTCTCTCTCTCCCCCTCTCGTGTGGCAGGTGGCACAACGAGTCAAGTACTCTCGACCTTTTTTCTTTACGACGTTTCTCGAGATCTTCTTGAAGGAATTCGTCAAAACAAACCTACTTTGGTCTCGAGTTCGTGCAACGACGACATTCGCTCCTCGGCGTCATGCTCGGTATTTTCAACATTGAGTTGTCCCTCTCCGCGTCGCTCCCCCAAACTGCCCCGTGCCTTCCCCGTGCGCCTTTGCCATCCTAACTTCCTGAAATAACGCGGAGGAGAGACGATGGGTACGAGGTAAACTTCTGTAGGCAGCCTAACTTAACTCCACGGCTAAACAAGCTTGAGGCATCCCATGTCTGCGATGTGGGTGTCTGCGGGGCTCACCCCCATGGCCGTGCAGCCGTGCAGGTTTTCTGGACTCGGTCGGGCCGATGAGGCCATGCATGCTCTTTCGCGGTATGCGAGGCTGACAGATGGATGACGGCTGATGGTTGGTCGGTTGGTCGGTTCGTCGACCGGTTGGTTGGTTGGGCTGGGTGAGCTGGCTGTGCGCTGGCTGGGGTTGGTCGGGTCGGTTCTTGACGAAGCGAGACTGGAATGATAAATGGGGGGGCAGGAGATGTCGTTCAGCTCCCTTTCTGGGGTTAGCTTGGCTCACGGGATGGAAAGGCTATGCTGGCGCGGAACAATTCCTCGTTCCTTCCTTGTCACTCTGTATTTCTTGACGTGGCATGACATGACACGACGCCTTGCTTTGCACTGAACTGAAGTGAACAATGTTTGCGGAGCAGCTTCCTTGAAGCAATAACGTGCTAATCCTCTTTCTCATGTGATTTCCAAAGATCACGATGCATCCATCTCTAGCAGATGATTATAGTTGAGCTGTCTGATCCATGTTGCGCCAACTATATAATCCGTGCGCTAATTGCTTGCTGACTCTGGCATATTTGCTCCGATCGATCAACAATGACAGTGAAATGACCAACAAAAAACAACAAAACACTAGTCTAGCTTGAGCCATCATCTGAACAAAACCACACATGTCCATTAGTTGAGTGGTTGATGATTAGGCTGGTCTACTTCGGACCGTTCATGAAGGGAACGTCCCCGGCCGTCTACCGAAGAAGCCGCCTTCGGGAACCGTGAGACGAGTACAAGTCTCAGCTTCACAGCCCTTGTCCGGATTGTTCCCAATCCAATCGATATCCGCACCATGATAACTCACAGCAAAGAAGATGACAACGGCAGACAACGCGACACCCGTCTGGAAAGACGCCGAGAGCACATAGTTGTACTTGGACCAGAACCCGAGATACCTCGGTCGAATCCACACCCATGACAGCCAGCCCGGTAGCACGGCAGGCCACATGTACGCCAAGTTGTAGGGCGACCAGGTGTGACCGCCGCTGAAGATGACCACCGGGTGAAGCTTGGTGAGCCAGTGTGTCTTGGGCAGCTTACGAGTGGCGTAGTAGTACAGGACCGGGAAGGCTAGGCCGACGGGGAAGGCGGCGAGGAGGGCAGTGTATTGGGCGTCCTTGCCGAAGACTCTGCGGGGTGCGAGGGAGCCGAAGAGGACGGCTGCCGTGAAGTAGCTCTCAACGCCGGGGCAGGTGAATTTATCCTTCTGGTCGGGTTCGCAGATGCCGTTGATGCGACTGATTTGGAAGTTCATGACTCCGGTGCAAACAAAGGCAGATACGATAGCTGTTCCCCGGCGCCCTCAAGGTTAGCTTCGTCGCAACATCGTAGTTCTGCGCGCCAGGAGCTACTTACTCGCAACAGTCTGGCACCAGAAAGTCTGGCGCTGAGGAATCTTGAGGTAGTGGCCAAGCTTGAGATCATTGGCAAAGTCGAGCGCGTGAGCGACAGTGACATAGCCGAAACCTTTGAAGAAGTTCATCTGGAAAGAAGAAGAAGAGGAGGAGGAATCAGCATCGAACCAAGGTTAACACGATGATGAACATCTAGGACTTACAGCCAAAGCGTTGCCCGGTTGCCAAGCTCCGCCGATAAACTCGGCCAGGACGTTGAACTCAACTTCAATGCCCGTCGTGGCGAAGATGATACCCGTGGGGATCGTAAAGATGATGGCGAGAGCGATGCCGAAGAAGACAGTTCCGACGCTGGTGTTTGTCGGCCAGCCTGCGACGGATGCGATACCGAACGCGATGCCGACGATCTGTACGTAAGTCGTGTTAGCAGAATAAAAAGACCACGTGAACCGCAGCGAAGCATGCCAACGATGCCATCGTACTTACGTTCAGAATCAGATACCACCACTCGGGAACCTCGCGATACTTCTTCATGAGTCTCGTATGGACGTCATCGAAATCGTTGGTCTTGCCGTTCTTTCTCAGCGCCCACCAGAGGGACTTGAAGCCCATCTTGATATCGTTGTAATGGTAGATGGCAGCGTAGGAGACGACAGCGCTGTACACCGCGAAAAAGAAGAGGCTACATATGGTCAACGAGACGCAGGCGAAGTGGTTAGGAGCATGTGTGTATGCGTGGCCGGGACTTACTAGTACGTGATTGAAGAAGCCGCAATGTAGACTTGGCTGTAGGCCTGGTACTTGTCCACATCCAACAGGCCCCTGTCGTCCAAGATCGACGAAACGTTGTACTTATTACCCGTGTTATCGAACATGGTATTCGTGTTAATGGGAAGGTAGCCGGTAAAGTACGTATTGTTCCAGTACATGGCGATGATGGCAAACCCACCCAAGAGAGTGCCGATGAACATGTTCATCGTAACGTGGAAGGGCACGAGTAGCGGGTCGACGTTGTAAGTGGCGATGTTCCAGTCAAAAGTGGGAAACGGGTTGAAGCCGAGGCCCTTTTGCACTCCAGTGATGGCAGCCAGGTTGAAGTTGTTAGGTGAGATCCAGGCGAGCCAGTTGAACAAGGAGAGGGCCTTGACGATGTGATCTGGGAACCAGAACCAGACGAACATGGCGCCAAAGCTGGCGAGGAAGAACTTGTAGCGGGACATGTTGTACATCCTCTTGAAGGGACCCAGCACGCTAGAGTTTCCGGCCTCTGCAAGGAGGGTTAGCCAGTGGTGCCCGTCACGTTCTGGATTCAACTTACCATCGTGTAGACTCTGGTTGAGAGCAACGGTTGCCAGTGAACGAGGCCAGATACAAAAGGACGGGTAGACGAGGAATCGCCGAACCATACCCGCTAGTCCGAAACCCATCAGGTTCATGGCAAGCTGCGATGTGTCAGTCTTCAGCAACAAATATGTATGGTCGTATGGATGGATGGATGAAAGCGACCTACCGATAGACAGATCTGGAACCCAAACTCGGCCGCAAAGGGCAAATCAAAGTACTTCTTCAGCCAGCTCGTAAAGACAATGTATCGCGAATGCGGCAAGCTCGACGCAACATTAGCCATGATGGAAACCAACATGTGCTCCTTCTGGTTGAACCGTCCGGGATTCAGCCTCAACTTCTCGCCGAACAGGGTGAACTCGGCCTCGGGCATCCACCTCTGCCACGCCTTTCCGACTGGAAACGAGAGGAGCTGGATGACGGGCGCCTGCAGCCTGATGCTAGGCTGGCGAACGGAGAACAGCTGATTGACGAAGCTCTGTAGGACGACGAAGATGAGGCCGATGACCCATGCTCGTATGGTCCCCGCTGGCTCATCCGGGTCGTCCTTGTTGCTGACCACAGCGCGGACTTCGGCGTAGGGGGAGTTGATTGTGAGGAGGGAGACTTCTGTCTTGATGTCGGAGATGGCGTCCCGGTGCTTCTCGGGGTTGGAGAAGAGGGCTTCGTTGGCGACAAAGGCCTGAAGACGCACGATCGAGTCAGAGTTGAAGTTGGGATCGAACTCGTGAAAGTAAAGAAGAGACTCGGCTTGCTGCTGGCTGTTAGTGGACCTCTACGTGATGAGCCGTGGAAAGCGTGGTGGCTGACCTTCTTCGTCTCTTCCAAGTCGAGAGTTCGACCGTGCTCCTCTGCTTCGAGAACCTCGTCCTGCGTAGCTCCGAGCAACCTCGCCTTCTCAGCTAGCGAATCCTTGGTCGATCCGGCTGTTGAGGCAGCATCTTCAGATCGCTCAGCTGTCTCGATCACATCGCCAGAGGTCACCTTCTCCGGGATAGCACTCATCTCTACAGCGATTGGTAGACACACGCACGCACAAGCTTCAAACTGTAGAGAGCGAGAGCAAAACAGCAGATTGGCCTCGAATATATGAAGAAGAAGTAGATGAAGATGAAGATGAAGAAGAGCTCAAGAAAGATGAGCACGACCCTTACTGGATCATGGCGAATATGTACTGTATATCCTCTCGCATGCATCGGCATCAAGCTGCAGGTCCAATGTTACAGTCGATCAACTGCCCCGACCAGGGTTGCAGAACATGCCATGGTAGCAGCATCGCGTTCAGAAGGGCTGTAAGCGAAGATGGATGATGATCTCAGACGTCTGGTGTCTCTCGGCATGTCTAAAAAAAAAGTAAACCTTGCCAAATTGGCACGTCGACATGGAGAGGATCGCGCACGCGATCAGAACGGGCCGTTTCAATTAAGCCGACGGAGGGGATACTACACTCCACTCTACCTCGGCCGAGACCTCCATCTCATACGCAGCACGATCCGCGAATGCTGTGCTCTGTATTAGACATGTGCTTGATGTAAGTCGGTTTCTCCGTGGAAGTGTTCTCCTTCATGTTGCCCTCTGCGTGTCTGGGAGGTTCCTATTCCAACCGTGACTTACAAGTTACGCGCGTATCTCGGTCCAGGACCGCCCTCAACGTCTGGATGAACATAACTAGTATGTGCCAGGCTCCCGCCTAGACAGTATTAAGCTTAAAGATTTTCGTCTGTGTCATTCTTGTTCGGTCGAAAGCGAAATCGTGCCGCAGAGAAGATTGCGTGATGGACCTCGCCGCGGGTCTAGGCAAGCCAGATTTGTACATAATCGGCATTGCGAAGTCGAATTGCGTGCTTGCGAAGTGGGTAAACCCCATTGTATAAGGTTGCTCTATGTACAAGGGCATAGCAAAAAACGATTCATACGAAGAAGGAGAAAGGGACCTTGTGGGTTTCTCTTACGTACGTACCTTGCTGCTGGAGTTTCGTACTTTTTTTCTTTTCTTTTCTTGCGAGAGTTACAAATCGGGCTTGTATCATTCAGCGTGGTTGAACTACGCTCCACTATGTTCCGTAAACGATAGCTCAGTGGCGCTACTGCTTTCAATTCACGGTTGTCGTCTTGCCAGGGATATATATGTGTGTGTGTGTATATTATACTATGTAAGCATCTACCTTTTGCAACGATAGTGCTACTAACGGTAAGAGGTCCTGCACGTTGGAGATGTTGTCTATCGATCCCCTCAACAGCTGCACATCAATGAGTTCACACGATCAAGCTGGTATCTACTAGCGGGCGCCTGGATTTGTCTCTAGATAGCAGATAAGCCGTGTGTTGAGGTCAGACATCCCAGGGCTCGAGCAACGGCGTTGACGTGTTACGACGGATAACGACCATCATGATACGGCAACTCGAAAACCCTTCGACACGGCATACAGACGGAGACGATGCAGCTACCACTCGGCAAACCGCATCTTTGGCACGAAGCACAGGTCTGGCTGGCCAGAGTTGAATGTTCATGTAGTCTGATCCTGCATGCGTGCGCTTATAAACATGTTCCCATACCTTGCGAAGCATGTTTGTCGTATTCGAGAACAAGAGGTCCCGTTCCCTGTTGCAGGAACATACGGATACCTCGAGTCGATACTCGAGGATTGGAACAAACTTAGTTATCCTCCTCCCACAGGCACGTTGCACGGGAGTCTTGCGGATGGCATGATTCTTGCACGGTAAGTATGCGTCAGTCATGTCTCTGCCCGCGAGGTGAGCGTGTCCGAGACTGGCTGGCCAGACTCTTGCCAAACGTCTAAGTCGTAGATCAAGTATGTGTCTTTAACAAGCCGTCTATCAAGATAAACACTGCTGAAACTTGGCCAGGGAGTGGCTAGATGTATCTACGGGGTCCAAGGTTCCGACGATTGTGGTTGACTGATCCGAACCAGAACCAACTTTCACCAAGGGTCCATGAGAACAGAGTTGTACCAAATCTTCTCTCCTCCATCCAGAAGGGCCCCCTTCTCGGCCGTACTCCGTAGCGTTGCTGCTGTCAACTTTAATTCACCGCCTTGCTTCGCTCAGTTCCTGCACGTAACCCGCCCGTTCGCAGAACTTGTGAATCGCAGAGCAACCTTAACTTCTCTAAGCGGGTTGCTTGCTTCATGTCGTATCGTAGCAATCAAGAGCTGGGCCCCCTCTCATACACTTGTATGTAGAACACACGTACACACGCGAGGAGGGGAAAGGGGAGGTTCGTCAACCTTGTTGCCGAGGTCATGTTGCTCCTGTTACTGAAGTCGCGTAAATCATGCGGAAGTCGTCATCGTGCGCATTGCATTCGGATTACTTATAGTCGGCCTCTGTCGCCATGAATAAGGCTTGACTCTCAGAAGGCCGTTCGTGCAATTTGTCTCAACATCGCCTGCGTCCAGAAACCACATCTCTTTGTCATGGGTCTCAAGTTAACCTACCTCTTCGTCCTAGCAGCCGGGATCTCTGGCGTGTTGGGAGGGGATCACGAGAAGGGTCCAACGGGTCAGAGCCAAGAGGCTGAGCTTGTGCAGAGCACCTCGACGAGCTTTGTCTCAGATGGTTGGTATCTGCCTCCAACCCAAGGCTCGACAGCCGCGGAAACAACCAAGATCCCCAGGACAACACTTTGCGTGCAGAAGTGCTCTGTGCTTACTCTCGTCCCGTCAACTCGGTAAGATAACCCTTCTATCAGAAAGAGCAAATCGCTGACGTGACCCAAGATCAACAAGCACAAGTAGTACGACTCTGATCGCAACTACTGTGCCCGATGTGTCAACCCCTTGTACTACCACCATTTACAACACACCCGAGACCAGTGAGCCACCGCCGTCAGTATCGACCTCGAAGACCGCGTCGACATTGACAACAACCCTCTTCATACCGATTGGTCCCACGTCTTCCGTCTCTACCATCACACCAGTGACGTTAGTCACGCCGGTCACCACGATCGGTGCACCCGAGATCGAAATTCCAGAGCCTTGTACCATCGACGTGACCATCACAAAGACGGTTGTGGAGACTTGGTGGAGTGATGTACCCGTGACAACAATGCTTGTTCGTACTCGGCCGGTGACGATCGAATCAGTGGTCGTGGAAACATATTCGACGCTGACGAAGGAGGGTACGCTTCGGGGTACGCGGTCGAGAACTAGCACCCAGACGACGGTCAGTGTAGAGGAGACGTGTCGAGGAGACGAAGACTGCTGTGCCGGCTGCACCGCGACTGCCATCCCTGAGCAGCCGTACGACGAGCCTCCTGCGTCGACGGGTACGGCTATCGTCTCTGAAGAAACGGGAGAGGCTTCTGTCACCACGACAGTTTCCGATCCCTTGGGGACCAGCGAGCCCGGCGGCACCGGCTCGCCATCATCCCCAAGCGAAGAAGAGAGTCAGGTTACGGAGACGGAGACGGAGATCGTAGATAGTGCAACGTCGGTATCGAGCGCAGGGGGTGCGGTAGTTACTGCCGGCGTCGGTATGGGCGCTTTGTTCGGGTTGATGGCCATCTTGGCTTAGTTGCCGGGGGGCAGAGGGAACCCTTCCGTCATCGAGGGCTCGAGGAGGACCGAGGAGAGACCCATGGGCATGTTGAAAGAATTTTGACGGAGGAGAGTAATGTGATTGACCCCCTTTGGGCTCTGGTTCCGGTTGCCGTCCTACTTAATGTGGATCGCTTGTCCATCAAAGCATGGCCCCTTGCGTTCCGGAGTTGCTTGCGTGCAACGAAGGTACTCGATGAGGTCGTTACGTGTTTGTAGGAACTTTTCTAGACGTCCTAATGCTACTCCAGTCTCGTGTCTCGACAGGCCACGCCCGTGTTTTATTTCTAACTGAGGGATTGGATCACGACGGTGCTGCTGTTGACATTGGTATAGGAGCCTGGCAGCCGCTCGGCTCGCTCGCTCCAGCTGTAGTAAGGTCACATTTTTTCCTGCTCTGGCTGCTCTGGCTGCTCTGGCTGCTCTGGCTGCTCTGGCATAGTTATCGTTTGTCCCAACAAAACCACAGACTGCTAACTCTCCAAACCATGTACGCCAAGTTCGGAGCGATATAACTGTTCCTCAACGCCACCGCCTGTTGACATATCCCGAACTGCCGTCCAGAGAAACAGCAAGCATCCAGCTCGCCCTTGTATCTGCGGAACCTGCCGAGACTTCCATCCTTGATCTACGATATCATCTTTTGGTGCCCCACCTCGTACGCATTGGGTACTCTCGCTTACAGGGGCTTGAATTTGAATCACTTATTTGATGCCCCTGAATGGCTGAGGACCATGACATGGGCTCGTATCCCTAGACAGAGCTAGCACCGGAGTTTAAATGTGCCTTGCTCACCGTGATCTGGTTAGATTCCTCGTAGGGCCTCACCTAGAGTAGGTGCGCATGACGGTTGCTGGATGGTTCCCCCGTTGGTTCCTCCATTTACTTGATAACTGCAGGGCCAAGTTAATAGGCCGCAACCGTATATCGCTTTGCAATCTAGCCAATCTACGGAGTAAATGGATACGAACTGATACAAACCAGCTACTAAGAAGTTTCTACTCGTAGAATCTAAATCAGAGTAATTAATCACATGTCAGTTCACGCGAGAACAAAAGTAAAGAAGACATTCCACCACCACTTTTGATTATGATCAATCGTAGACTAGTTTATTCAACCCGTCTAGTTATCCCTAAACTATAACGACAGTCTTTGCCCTGGTAACAAATGTGTTGAACATATCTTTTTTCTCTTGAACTAGGACTTTAAAAATTGGACGTTTCCAAAGGAATGGCAAGTGGTTCGACATTCTTCGCATCTTTCGAGTTTCAACCTGAGTCTCCCCCTTGGAAATTCAAATCTCTTACTGTAAGGCTCTTTACCCTAGTTCTCCTCTGCTCCGGTCTCATGATCACTGTCAGAGTCTTCTGGGACGAAAGCCGCCGAGCTGGTAGTGTACTTATAGACAGGGTACACAGGTGCCGGGCAAATGGCATAGTTCCTGGATCGGACCTTGCCATTCTCACCATAAGCTGCCTCCCAGGGGGGGAGAAGACCTTCGGGAATCTCCCAGCCAAGGTTATCGTTTCGAAGCCAGAGTCTAACAAGGTGGCGAGATGAGTTCGCATCATCAACATAGTCACCTCGTCGATGAAGCAGACCCAAGTTGTTAAAGAACAGCAAGTCACCCTTTTCGAGCTGTACTTGGAGTTCCGCTCGACGAGCGGATTCCGAGACTGCCTCGAGTGCATGCTGCTGAGCGGCCGATAGTCGAGGGATAGACGAGTTGCGCATGCTAGGGTGTGGTCCTAGGCGGTGAGGATCCAGACTAGCTAGGAGCTTGCCATCGTGGAATGTAAAAACCGGGGCAAGATAGTAGGGCGAACCGCGGCCAGCTCTTCAAGGACTATGCGTTAGCGACTATCGTAATTCGAAGACTATCGGCAGATATAGCTTACAGCTGAACTGGCCAGTCAGAGGTAAGGAGGGTCTTCAAGACTTCTGGCTCCCTTTTGAGAAGGTCGTTGAAGATCTGAGAGACTGAGCTGAGACAGGTGCTGCCACCATTTGCCGCAATGTCTCTAGCTTGGAGGGCTAAGATATCACATCCCATATCAGTATGGAAAGGCTGGATGTTGTCAGCGTGAGGTTCTGTTTGGTGTAAGTCGGCTACCTACCAGCGCAGCCTTGGTGTGGATTCCATGCCTCTGATTCTCAGGGATCGTCCACTGCTTCGAGCTGGTAACATGAGCTAGTTTCTTGTTAATCTCGCATTTTCCAATCTTCCCGGTTGCGACAGATCATGTATGGAGTTTGGGCAAACTGGACTCACAAAGCATGTTGCCGTTCCGGTCCTGCATACCCCTTTTCTCGGCCACATAACTGGCAATGCCCAAGAAAATCACGACAGAGTCTTCCACAGAGCATCGAGAGTTGTCTAGACCTCTGATGACACTAAATCCATGTTCGAAATGGAGATCCTTGGCGCAAGTCGCAAGGCGGCGAGACAGGTTGGGAAGTGGAAAGTTGTCGCGAGACACTTTATCGCCATCGAGCCCACGATCTATACAAGTCAGATCTTGCCGCAGCATATTTCCCCCTCGAAACACTGCTTATTGAACTAACCTTTGAAGGCCTTGAGGGCGTTGTCAATTTCCTCCAGGTCCTCATCTTTCAAAATCAAAGTGTACTTGTCCTCGTCCTGAAAGTCAACCCCTGACCAGACCAAAGGTCCATCTAAGGCCTCCTTCGGCACATAGACAGGCGCCCTGGCTGACTTTTCAAAGTTGCCTTCGTAGTTAGCTACCTTGTCAAGCTTGTTAGGCCAGCCAAGGTTGGAGTTGGAAGTTGCAACTTGGGCCATTGTTGCGGTTCTTGTACGAAGCTATCAGGGAGCTTGTGGATGTTGTATTGGGTAGGAAGTAAAGTCAAAAATGCTTCGAGTTGTTATGTCTCTCAAATGGCATTCAGAAGGCTGAGTTCCTACCTCTTTATACCCCTTTCCTCCCACCATTCTTCTAATACATCCTGCCCATCGACCTCTCTCGATGGTTTAACCCGGCCGCAATTTCGTAACGTCTGCATCGATGCTACTCCTTTCGGATGCCGATGCATCGCAGGCAGGGAACAGCGAACAAGACCGGCGGCTACGATGTTTGGTTATTCGCAGCTGAGGTTGCTTCTCTCTGTTATGTTGGGTCGTTGTCGATTTGGTTCAGGGGGGGGGAGGGGTCGGGGACGATGGCTAACCGGCTTATCGAACAGCTGAGGCGAAGCCTAGAAGTCTTTCCGGAGACATGTTGGTCGTCGACACATCCTTCATGAGCCCCCTTGAAGCGCTTGCACTAGCGTGGGTCAGTGGGAAACGTGTTTCTTGTGTGCTCTCCTTCGTGGCGAGGCGGCGTTAGATCCGAAGGCAGCGTCGTAGCGGATCTCCTGCATCGTGGCAGGCCCTTGGTATTGTGAGATGCAACTTGATGGCGAATCTTGGGCAGATAAGCGAAATCTCGTAGCAGAGTGAAGTCATGACAAGCCTGAGGCGCTCAGAAGACTCGAAAGAGCAAGTGGCATGTGTCGACAAGAAGCATTGACGCCTTCTCTTCCGTCATGCAGCATGAGAACACGCCACACTGGGCTGAACGTTGGCCGCCGAAGGAGGTCTCGTAGGGAATGGATGGAGTCGAACTGATAATGTCGATGGATCAATTATCAGAAACTTCCGGGGTTCTCCTTGCTAGTACTCTGCGGAGACCGGAGATGGTAATAGAGAGCGGATTCCGGAAGAAGAGTTTTGATATCCCCGATCAGGGGTAAGCCAGTTGTTCGTCTCGGGGGGGCTTCTACTACAGTAGGAGGAGATGCTTCGGTACTCATCAGAGAGCCACGAGTCAGAGCTTTTAATCTCTCGGCAGAATCACAAGATAGCTTGATCCAATCTAGTCTATGGCCTAGAAAAGCCAGTGTCAGAGCTGAATGTCATCAGCCTCGGTGCTAGCCTTGGCTCTTCGTCACTGGCGCACTGCCGTCTCCGGGACATGTAGGCCGTTCCGCCGGCTAGTGTCTACACCGTACGCACCCACATGGACGGCTCCTGTTCAAATTTGGGTCCACTATGCCTCACTCTTGATGAATACATTGGAGCACATAACATGAGGCCGAGCTCGCTAGACTAGGTAGAGCCATCTCGCCTGTGCTGCTGTCTACGTAAAGTCGTGACGTGTAGATCGGTGACATGTGCTGAGTCTATTCTGGTAACTCGAATGACTCTACTCTAGATAAGCCAGTGCTACAGCTTCGTGATAGTCATTGCCGAGACAAGTTCATGCGGCCATTACGACACACAAGTGCCGTCGATTCTATGAAGCGCAGTACGTACTTATACAGATCACACAGGACTTCTGATAGCAAAGTCGGCATATACAGGAGCATGGAGTGACAGGGGTACGTTGTAAGAGCAGGCATGGACCCAGAGCTGCTGGGGGAGAAGATGACGAGAAATACCCAGTATCCATAACGCTCTCGACACAGGTAACTGGACCCTGAGGGTCTTCGAGTCTTGGCATGGCAACCGTTACGAGCATACATGATAAGCAACGGCATCAAGCTGAATCAGGCACGTGAACTGCCCCCTTCGACAGATGACGATACCGAGCCTATCTACAAGCGAGCTCGCCAGAGACACCAGGTTGATGAAGAACCTGCCAAACAACGGTATTCGCTTCCCCGCGTGGCTGACATGGCGGCGTGGGCGGGTCGGATAACGCAAGCATCGTATTGGAGTGCAGTGTCTCAGTCTGCCGCACCCTTGCAGCTTCGACAAGGGGTCTCGACGCACGATCTGGGCTTAGTTTCTCCTTGACAGCTTTTAGCATGGCAAGGGGTGGAAATGGCTCCATATCTTTTCAATCATCTCTTCGCCGGTTCAGCACACCCCGGTTCCATCTCTGTCATCCCGCTTTTCCGTTTCTATCCTTGACGGCGCGTCGGCGTCACGTACGAGTGGGTGTCGACGGTTAACCTAGACGAACGAACACGAGCTGGAGGAACACGACTCGGCTGTACTTTGAGGCTGGCTGCGGGATGGTATCTACTAGAGTCTTGTCAGAATCACGCGTAAGTAAGCGAGTGCCCTCTATGTTTCTGCTGCGGTATCTCTCCCGTCTGCATCCCGGCTCGATCCTTGAGAGTCTCCGGTCAAGCCGCGTATCCCCATCGTACTGTACCACCTTACGTCCCACCCGCCAGCAAACACTTGCAAGAGGCCTATCGGACTTGGGGGGTTGCCATTCCATTCTGGTCTCCTCAATGAGATGCTTAGTGAGCCCGTGCTGGCTACGGAAAATTCAAAACAAGCCAGAGCCTGGGCCTGGGCCTGGCAAAGGGGAGGCCGGGAAGTGGATGATGACGGGAGCAAACAACAAACCCTTGAACATGCCACATCACTAGTGAAGCACAAGCATATCTGCATCTAACAAGACTAATGCACATCAGCGAACCTCAACCAAGAGGAAGCCCAGTCGGGATCTGCCGCCAAAATTAGCCTGCCAGCCGACTGGCTGGCGGCAACAATGTCTGAGCCAGGAACATGTACGACATGCTTCGACGGTCAGAGAGGGCCCACTAAGAAATTCGAAAAGGCCTTCCGCAGAGATAGCTATCGACAGCTCCCTAAGCGTGCGGGGAGTACGACACAACGCTATACCTTACCATCCAGCGGCCAAGAGGAACGAGCCAGTCGACAGATCTACATATGCGAGTGACAAGGCGGTCAAGCCATGCCGTCCTACTCTCGCTTGCCGACACAGCTGCCAGACACCTTGTACCTCTACCAGCCATTCCAACAGAGGTACTGCGGCGAGGCGAGGCCCTCATACCGAAGACGCCCTCGAAGCCAGCGTAGCAACCACGAAGAGCAGCCATAGAGCGAACCTGGTACTTGGTCGCCATCTCCAGACGGCCCACGTCCTTGGAGTAGCTCCCCAAGGCCAGTCGGAGGCAAGCCAAAAGCTTAACGCCGATGTGGTCTCTGCGTTAGCGAAGGGGGTCGATCTGAAGTCTGTTTCGGCACTTGCCGGGAGCAAAGGTTCTGAGGCCGTTGAAGAGGTCTCGGGGCCGAGTGACTCGAGTTGTTCTTGGTCACCGGCGTCGCCAGCTACTGATACGATTGGTCCGAAGAGAGATGGCTCTGGCAGTATCACTTCTCGACATGTCTTACCGCGTGGACGCCCTCGGGTCGCAGCTTCGACTGTTGCACCGTCGCCTACTTCGGGAAGCTTGCGTGACGATTCGGAAGACACCGTCGATCTCGATGACGAAGCAAAGGCTAAGAGAGCTAGGAGGCTCGCTGATATTGAATATATTGACAACCTTCCAGATTCAGAGGATGACGAAGTTGGTGAATGGCCTCATGGCGATCTCGAAAGTGATGAGGAGTCCGACGACGACGACGACGACGACGACCGACTTGATGAGTCTGAGTACTCTTCTCAGCGCTACCCGGAAGAAGATGGCAGTCTTCAGTGGGAGGAAGACTCGGTCGACTCTAGCACAGGGCTGAGCAGAAGAAGGCACCTAGCATCCGAAGAACGAGAGGACATCTCCCGAACGAGAGACCTCAAAGCCTGCGTCCGTTGCCGGATTCAGAAAGCCAAGGTACTTCTCCGTCTCTCAATTTCGCTTTTCAGCTTCCCCAACGGCTAACCGAAAGCTAGTGCGAGTGGGACGCCGACGACCCCAAAGCAGAATGCTACACATGCAAGGATGTAGTCCGCGAATCCAAGAAGACGATACACCACGGGCCATGCTCGCGCCGCAAGATCTCCGACATCACGCTGTACCGCCGAGGCGGTCTGAATCTGACGAACCGCTTCAAGGGTGCCGAAATGAGAGACGTGGGCGATCGCCTGCTCGAGGAGGGAATACGCACCATACACGTGTCCCAGGGCCTGGGCGTCGCACCCATCATCTTTACCGTCATCAAGTTTGCGCCTCGCGAGGGTGATGTCACCGCCAGATACTGGACGGACTACCCGGCCGGGGCTGAGGTCCAGAAGAGCAAGGAGCTGGCATGCTACTGCCTGTACGATATCGATGATACGGCGCGCGAGGTGTGCCAGTATACCATCGACAATGCCATTCCCGCCTTGATCGACCACGTCAAGCGGATGGGTAGAAATCCCATAGGACCGATCCAGAAGATGTACGCGATAGCCATCAAGCACTACGCTAAGCTCACGGTAAGACATCTTGTGTGATAGCACGACGGAGGAACTTGCTGACCAGTGCTAAGGGTGAACGGATTGGAACCTTCCACACAGAGGAGCAGAGGATGGAGAGGGCCATGTTAGGGAACCTCTTCGTTCTGTGGTTTGCGATGCGTAAGTCATGCCAAACAGCGAAGATGAATAGCGACTAACATGGCCTTATATCCAGAACACACCATCGGCTCCTCCTACATCACGAGCGACGACAAACTCGACATGTTACCAGAGATCGCAGACGAAACGTATCCCCTCTTTGGCAAGGTCTCTGTTCCGCGCATGATCGTCGCCCAGTTCGACAGCTTAAACTACGTGCGCATTCTCGAGAGATACAAACGAATAGTCCTCAAGGACCTCGAATGGCTCGTCGTCCAGACCAATCCTCGATGGTGGTTCGTCATATTCACAGCGACCGTCTTCCTGCTACGAGAGGCGAGCGTCATATCACAAGACCGCTACCGACACGCGAGAGAGAACCACGGGAGCAAGGTATGTCCCCAATCTCCGTCAACTTCTCAAGAGGGGCCAGCTGCTAAGACGAGTGCGTAGATACGCTACTCTATCCCCGCCTTCGTTCAGGAACTGCAAGAAGGCTGCAACAACCTCCTCATGCACTGGCACTACTATAATACCCAGACGTGGCCTCATCCAAGTCAACCGCAAGAGCGTCGAGGCACGCAGCTCCACCATGTGACAAAGGAGCAGTACGCCATCATATGGGAGTTGAAGACCCATCCCGAAGTCGTAGAGCAGCTGGCCAAGTGGGAAATGTACAACAACGAGAACGGGAAAGGTACCAATCGCTCGCTCCATCTTACAAGAAGTGCACATCATTGTTAACGAGCCTAACAGTGGAACCGAGTTGCAGTCCAGAAAGCACGGTATACGGCCAATACTCAGGCTCGCAGACTAAGTTTGACTGGGATCATCCGTACTACTGGGTAGCTCAGGTTTTCGAGCCCGGCTGGCAGCCCCATCCCACATATCAGAGTGAGCTGGTGCCGAGCACCCCTACAAACTACAGCAGTTGCGGCTCATGGTAGTGTTTTGATACGATGAAGCTATGAGGTAATGATTGACGAAGAGAGGATATACGATGAGGGAGTAGTGCTGTGGCTTGGGCAATGGTGTAGTGATACGTTAGACCTGGATATGTCGAGGAGTAGAGGAGTAGTAGACCGCTTCGATGCAGAACGTACTCGACAGCACGGTATAACATTAAAAATTAATATCATTAATACGCTGACTCCATGATTTACGAGCGCTGGACACCGTACAAATCCTGCAATGGCCAGGGTAAAAGGCCATGTACGTTTGGTTCCAAGATCCAGATCAGTCCTGTCGTATACGCGCTCCTAATTGTGACCTCAACTCCATGCTGTTCTGAAAGCATCCCCGTCTCTCGCTATGACCATGTCCCCGTTCGCTTCGTAATTTGATTTACCATACCAGTCTCGGTCTGTCTCAACTTTCCAAAACCCTAGGCAACGAAATGTCCAAGGTAGAGCATTGTAAAGAACGCAATCAGTCCCAAGAATAATTCTGTTCATCACCACTACAGTTTGATGTCCACCATACCTTTTGCTTGCCCTTTCCTTTATCCTCCGGCCATTCTTCATCGGCATTGATGACTTTTGCTAGCGGACTAGAGTTCTCGTCACAGAGTGGCTGATGATTGTTTCTCCTCGCCTTGAACTCGCGCTCGAGAGCAATCTGCTTTCTGCCAATCTCGTCGAAGGTCCGGTTAAGGTATTCGAAAAATTTGATGAGTTGAAATTCGCAGAGATGAAGCTCTACAAGTATTTCCAAGGAGACGGGGTAGGGTATCTCATCCTCTATGTTGTAGGGAATCTGAGCGTCGTACTGGTTTAGGTGCCACTCCAGCTGGACAGGAAAGCAACTTTGCCAAGATTCAAAGAGCCAAGTATGAACTTTGCGACTTTCTCCAGCTTCAGGAGGTGGCCGAGAATCTGCATCTTCCATCTCCTCATCCCCAAATCCATCTTCTCTAAGCGGCGTATCTTGCCAGTCGTCATCAACATCCTCCATATCTTCATTGCGCTCCGTTTCCACGCAACCAGGGATATTCTTCGCTTCAGGCAGGTCAAAACGGCAGTAATCGGAACCAGAATCGAGGGGACACGGTGCAGTAGGAACCTGCTCGTTCTTCGTAGCCTCATCGTCATCAGTATCATCGCTGCCCCCTCCAGGCTCTCCTAAGTTTAGGTGACTAAAGTCAGACTCGAAGGAACGCGGCGTGGTAGGATCTCCCCCTTCCTCGCCATCAGAGTCGTCATAGATCTCGCCGGGCTCTCTCTCATCGGCCTCGTCCACATCAGAGTCGGAAGAACGCGGCATGCCACGACCTTGCTCCACGTTTTGGACCAAATCCTCAAGCAGCCACGGAAAGTCATTGACTGTCACATTATCGGCCAAGACTACCATCTCGGTCCAGTCCTGCGGCGGTAAAGGAATGACTCTTGCATAACTGAAGATCGTCTCGTCTGATGCATAGTGTACAGTTCGGGCACGCAAGTCTCGAAGATCCTGGAGCAGCACTTTCGCCTTGTCGTAGATGACATGTCGGAATATGTCGGAGAACTTGGTCGTCTGCGTGATACTCTGTCGCATGACGAAGACCAGATAGGTCGATCGGGCTGCGTGTAGGAGATTGAAAAGGTTGGATAAGAGTCTGTCCCGGTCGGTCTAGGTCGCAGAGGAGGTAGCAGGTAGAACGGCGATGCAGCGGTGGTGTTGAGGACCTGTCTTGAGGAAGCTAGTTTTCGTATGTGAGAAAACGGGAGAGAGATTTTTTTTTTGATCAAAAGCTCCTATGTGTATCGAAAGAATGATTCACTGATCGGTTCTGGATCCTAGAGATGTTGACTCGTGAACGAAGTAAGTTTTGATAGCCAGCAACAAGCCAGGCTGGGAGGAGGGAATAACGCAGCATCAACCCCGAATCAAGTTCCATCACACAATAGAACTAGATTCGGGGTAAGAATAAGCACGAAAGTGCAAGTAGCATGATGTAAATGCTGTGGAAGTAGCCCGATGCTCTTGCTTGCTCTCAGTCGATTGCAGTTTCCACCGTCGCTTTATCCGAACCAGGCGCAGCCAAAACGTTCGCAGACAGCAGCAAGCAATCGGGAAAATGATCTAACCCCTTGAGACTTGCGATCGAATGCCTTCCATCTATGTCAATCGAGGCGCAAACACTGCGTTGTACACAACAAAGCCTGGAACTTCCCCATCAGATGAAAGAGGCTAAGAAACTTCCAAAAAGCTCACGTAATTATATCTCACAACGCTCCCCAACATGAAACTTGGTATCCTGACGCCCGTAACAATGTCTAATTCCCTTCATCCTTCTTCAAGAACAACTCCAACACTCCCCTTGCCTTATCCCTCCCACCCTTCTCTCCCTCTCCGAACCGACAAGCCATTGGTCCCACAATCTCAGCATACCTCTTCTCTCTCAACTTCCTCCTCTTCATATCCTCGCCAACCGCCGAGGGTGCTCCAAGCTTGACGCTCAATCGTCGTGAAAGTCCCGTAGGCGGTGCCACGGCGGTGGCGGGCGTCAGATCGAATGCCATGCGGGAAAGCGTGGCTGTGAGGAAGACGAAGGCGATGTTGTGATTCGGTGCTAAGGAGAGGATATCTAGGATGGCGGTCTTGGTGTCTGCGATGGCGATGTCAGGAACGGATACGATCCTGGGGATGGTAGTGGTGATCTTGGCCCAGAGATCTGCAGGAATGAGGCCGTCGGTGAGTGATTCCAGAAACAGCAGGAGGATATCTATCATAGCTTCGAGCTTATGAGCTGCTGCTAGTTCGAGAGGTAATGTCTCGATAAGAGGCGCGTTAGTATCCAGAGCGTTGATGAGCGCGACCTGGTAGAGATGCTGGTCTGCAGCGCCTATAGTCCTTGTAGAAGGATCGATAGGCCAGCCAACATCTCGGGGTAAGCCGACATCTTCAAGCATCGAGGCATCTGCGATGCTGCGCTCGACGAGGATTTGTATCGCGTCGGTCAACTTAAACAGCTCCTTTGGCGCCGAACAATGCACCTCCGAGTCGTACGGTATTGACCCTCTGATCTTCTTGTCCTGCACAAACCTTCGAATACCGCCGTCAGGTACTCGTATAAGCTCCAGTATTGAACGCCCAAGGCACGTGGCTAGCCATGTTGCTCTTACCGCGATGAAATGATCGCGACCGTCTTCTATCCGAAGGACCAGAACGTCCTCGAGCTTCGACTGACCCTGGTTGAGAGACCGTATTCGAGAGACTTCCGAAACATGGACTTCCAGTACAATCAAGACCGTCTCCCCTGGATCCAACGTCACTGACTTTCCCAGTGGCTCCATTGATAATGCATCGGCACGCACAAACGACGTCGACAGCCATTCGGATCCTACATCGCCCTCCTCCTCGTCTAAGTTGGGCTTCTCAACAAATGAAAAGGTAGCAGCGACTCCACTGGTGTTTGCGACAGTCACCGAAGACACCTTCCTGTCTAGGGGCGCTATCTCGCCAAAGTCCACCACGTTGGCTTCATCAGCCGATCCGCCTTCGGTGACGACGGTAATGCCAGGTCGACCCTCGTTCTCGGCTCGATCCAACTCACGTGCGACCTCGGAGTGTACCTGAGCCTTAAGCTCCGGTACAACTGCATCATAGTCCAAAGTGAATATGGATGTGACAGGCTTATGATCTGATGAGGTAATGCGTTGGTGAGAAATGTAAGTCTCCAGGCGTATGCGGTCGTGAAACCCATCCTTTGTCACCAACTCCTCGGCTCCTGTGTCTTCACCTTCATCATATTCGTCGTACGCAAAATCCTCTGCTTTGGGCTGCTCCTCTCCATCGATGTCAGGATCGTAGCTAAAGAGCACATCGTCGTCCTCCTCCAGCCCCCGTGATTTCATCTCCTCGTCTTTCTTCCTCGTCTCTTCCTCCTCTTTCACTCTAGTCTCATAATCCAGCTTATCTTTGCGTGTCCGAAACAGGATTCGATCGCACCAGCTGGGTGCGCGCTGCTTTTCGCTCGTGTCAAATAAGCCAACCGTTCCAACATCATACTTGTACGTCGGTAAAAAGGATATAGGCCCTTCTCTCCAACCATCATGAAACGCCTTCTTTTGCTTGATGGTATTCTGCAGTTGGTCGTGAGGAAGCAAGGAGTCGATGATCGCTTGGAGCGAAGTCGGATCTTGGCTCGGATCTTCTGGAAAGTCGTCAGGATCAGGGAGCGAGCTGGTCGTATCGAAGCTTTCGTCTCGCGAATGCAACGAAGATGCAGTCGTAGCTTCGTCGTCGCTATCTTCACCCTTCATAACAATGACACCTTGCTCGCCGAGCCCATCCTTTGCCTTGTCCGTATTAGCGCCGTATTCGCCTCGAGCATGCAGCATCAACAACTGTCGAATATCCTCGCCCGGTAAACCGTCCAGACGAAAGTTCAAATCGCCAAACCAGAAAGCGAGATCCTCGTCACCAATCTTTTCGCCCTCTTCGTCCTCAACCCCTGCAAACACTACAGGGTCAAATTGCGTCTTGGTTGTAACCTGGCCAACATCCCAGCACCTCCGCTCCCATCTTGACGAGCCGACGCCGCTAGCAAGATGGCAATTCACAAAGACCATTCGCGTGGTCTCACCCAAAACTAATCGAGTCGTCACCGCACCCTTGTTTCCAAAGTAATTAAGCAGCCCTGTGCCAACTTGGATCGTGCTAACGTTGCTGATCGTAGGGGCTATATCGGGAGACGCATAGACCAGTAGTAACAAGCCCGTCATCTGTTCTGCCACTACCCGCTCGTAGCCCGCAGGCAAGGCCGCTTCGAGGGCAGCCTCCCACTTCTCCATAACGCTTTGGTTGGTAAAGACTGCCCGATTCATGTACTCTTTCGTAGTATTGAGATCAACTATCTCCTGCAGTCCCAGGACGTAGAGTCCGATATCATTTCCGCCTGGTAGCTTCCTGGGTTTAGCGCCCTCTGCTTCCTCAGTCTCGTCCGGTTGCGCTGCAATGCTCTGCTCGGAAAGGTCCACTGTCGCAAACTTTTGATCGACGCCCTCGCCCTCTGCGAACCATGCCGCCAGGTCCTTATCCGTACCAGGGCATCCCGCAACATTCCAGGTTCCGATCTTGACCTTTATCCGGTGCGATCGCACGTATTCGTCTCGTCGAGCTCGGACAGCTTTCGCCAGAGACTGCAGTGTTGAGCTCGACGGATCGGCCGTCTCTGAGTTGATGGACGCCGCCACGGTCTCCGCTGCCTGACTCGTCATCGTGGAGCCGCAGGAAGACTGGGATAGGTTGTTGCAACGCTTTCGGTGCGCGACTTGGTGGGGGGGTTGCCTCTTGGTCCGCTAGATCATGGCAGTTTGGCGGGCTTCAGTAAAACGTTGGGGAATAGTTCAAGGATAGTCGCTCGCGAAATTCCGTTAAAGTATCGGTATGATATGAAGTTTTTGGTTTTTTTTTTAGAGCGAAAGCCAAAGAAGAAACAATAAAGGGGTTGCGAAGCTTGGCCGCGTGAGCGACGTACGAAGTTAGCTTGGTTGCGGATGGTTGATGGAAGGAAGCCCCACGACCAAGTCTGGAGGCGTCATGTTGCGACGTTATCGATAAGCTATTTGATGTCCAGCTCAGGGCTCTGCTTCAGCCCAACGACAACACCATTTCAACATCGTAACGTTCATAAGCAAAAAGAAAGCCGACGTTCACATCTGCAACCCGAATTCAATATCCAAAATACTCTTCTATCGCATACATCACCTTTCAATCCTTCGTTCGATCAGAAATCTGCTTCACCATAGTTCGACCTAAACCCCAACACAGCCCAAACCATGAGCAGACCAACTCCTCGTAAGGCGCGGCACAGTCGCCAGCCTTCCAACAAAATCCCAGCCGTATCCGACTACGAGTCCGACGCAGCCGCCTACTCCAACATATCCGCTACATACGCTCCCCCACCGCCGAACCGCACAAACACCGAGCTCAACCTCTCCGTCCTCCAGCGCTACCTCCCCTCTATTCACACCATCCTCAGCATAGCAGCCAACGCCGTCATCTACACCTTCGACAGCGAGGGAGGTAGCTGGGACAAGTCAGGCGTTGAGGGCACCATGTTTGTTTGTGCGCAGTCGCCATTACCCGAGGACCCGAATCACAGACCGCGCGCTTGTGTCTTTGTCTTGAATAGGCGAGGGTTGGATAATGTGATTGTTGATCTGGCCAGGGTGAGTCATGTGGAGATCTCGGAAGAGTTGGTCATCTTACAAGTAGAGGGTGATTGGACTCAGGGAGATAAGGTGCTGGGAATTTGGATTCACAATGACAAGGACGAGACGAGGAAGGTGAATGGAGCCATGATTCAGGAAAGCTGGAAGATCGCCAGGACTGCTGGAGCGGTTGAAGTGCAGGGTGCCGAGGTAGGACCAGCTGCACAGGCTATGGGCCGAAGGTTAAGTCTAAGCGACCTATTTGGCAGTGCCAGCGGGTTGGCTGCTGGCCAGTAGGTGACTGATATCGCGCGTGGGAAGAATGTCCGTTCTGCATAGAGTCGAAGGATCATGGCATACTTATGACTGTTGTACTTGGCCTGTCTGCATCATTGGTCTACTTATAGCTGAGGAGGTACTGGAGTCCTGAACATTGAAATACATGGCAAGCGTCGAAAGACTTAGAGTTGTGTATACAAATTAGCTGCCGCAATCGAGTTGTGGGGTACGCGTTTCAACTTCAGCTTCAAGCTTGCTCAGTTTAGGATGTTAGGTGAGTATACATCTGTAGCGTATTTCAAATTGGATGTTCACCAAGTCGATTACGCGATTCTACGCAGAGCAGCTGCCAGCACCCCTTCCAGACGCCAGATCCAAATTAGTTCGTAAAATAGGCCACCGAAAACGCTCTCGTCCATGTATCCCTTAGTCTAGACCGTGCCACTGATGCTGAGCTCCCGAATCTCCTGCAAGGCTTGCTCCACCCTAGTATCCAGATGTCCCTCGGCGTATTGATCTCTACTGTCAGCGTCGAGGTACTGCTGCACTTGGGCCATCCGTGAGTAAGCCTCGGCACAGAACCGAAGTTGAATCTTGACGAGAGCTTCGAAGCTAGGGTCAAGGTACGGTACTCGAAGATCGATCAGTTGCGGGAGTTCGCTGCTGAGCTGCTCATTCAGCTGCTCGTAAGCGGCCTTGGCCATTTCCAACTCCTTTTCGGTGCGAGGCAGCTTTGTGGCATCCTTGTCGGGCTTCTCAGCAAGACGTTTAACACGTGCACGTAACGCGTCGTAGTCGAGTAGCTTGTGTGATCGTTTCTTAATGGCTTCGTTGACATCGGGGAAGTAGGCGCAGAAACGGCCAATAGGATCGAGGACGGTTTGTCGGTACGGGCCATCGAGTGCCTTGATGGTCTCGGCATCTAAATCTTCAACTGCCTGCTTATAACTCCGGCTTACGCCGTCTTTCGCGCCGGCATCGCCGTAGAATGCATCTATCGTTTCGGCAATTCTCATTTGTGATGCGGTCATTGCTGGTCATGTCAGTGCTGGGCATCAGTTGCAATAAAACTCTCAGACCAACCTCTCAGCGAGTCTAGATAACCCTTTGATTCTTTCTGTAGTCGCAGCGCAGCTGTTTCCATGGTCTTGAAACGTCTATTCAACAGTTAACCGTGCCCAAAGATGCCAGCATCGTGGTGATCCTGACCTCTCTTCGACTTCATAATCGCGGTCGTTGGTCTTCTCGACGTGACCTATAACAAGTGTTAGCTCATTCCTATGCGTCAATTGATACAAAGATAGCACACACCCGTCTTCATCATCACCTGCGTCGTCGCGCGGTTCACATTCTTCTTGAACCCTGTTTCCCTGTTAGGTCCCTCGGTACCAACGCGGGGTGACAGCTCGCATACCCGCCCACGACATATTGACGATTTGCTATTCAAGTAGTGTTAAAGTTTCGGTATAAAGGTATGTCGTATTCGAACTTGGTGGTAGTAAAATGCGGTTCCGAGAAAATAGCTGTTGCGATGCGATGCGATACGGTGGTGATGGAAGGTGACTTGAACCTGGTCGGACAAGAGTGACGATAAAACCGGACCTCAGCCACAGAGGGAGCCCAATCAACCACCTAATCGACGTCAGCGTTAGGGGGCTGAGCGGGAATCTGCGGTCCACAATTTTTCTGGATCCGGACTCAGGCACCATCACGTGGGACCTCGATTCGACCCCATGTTTGGATTCTTCTTCATCATGTGAGACGCGAAGAATCGTCGAAGTCAGTTGCCATCATGTTCACTCCGCGGTTTCTTGTTATCAGTCTGGGCAACCCTTTACCAAAATATGAGAGCCTACACTCGGCAGGCCACTTCGCCCTGAATGGCTTGTCCAAGGTTCTACGGCAATCCTCACTCCGAGAAATGACCCTCGGAAAGCAATCGTGTCTGGTGTCTCAGGGACCTAAGTACACACTGGTACAGTCGCCAACGCTCATGAACATATCTGGAGGATTCGTAGCTCGCGCATGGCAAGAAATGGTCAAGCAGCACGACCCAGCATCCCTCAGCCTAGTCATTGTCCACGATGAACTCGAGAAAGACCTCGGAGTGGTGCAGCTCACGGCCTGGGATCGAAGTCATAAGGGCCACAACGGCATCAAGAGCGTCAAAGGATCCCTGTCCCAGGGGAAATATCCAAATTCGCCATTTGTGAGGATCGCTCTCGGTATTGGACGACCAGCCTCGAGAGATTCCGCAACCGTGAGCGCCTACGTGCTGGACCGAATCTCAAGTGGAGACAGGAGAGTTCTCGAGGAGGAAGCCCCCTGGAAGGTCGCCGAGAAGCTCATCGAACTGGAAAAAGAGTGGAAGAGTGAGATTTAGTCTTGATACAACAGATTTGAATTCGCTGGGGTTTTCCAGAATTCTACTACGGTCTATCCACGAGTGGTGACCAAACCTCAAATTAGACATTAAGGGAAGTACCCTGGAGGTCAAGCCCAGGAAAGAACAGCTATACCATGGGAATAAATCGCAAATGTTATCCGGGTGCTACTTGTTAGCGAAAGTTCCGGTCGCGCCTTTGTGAGCAATGGTCAAGCTTGCAAGGAGGCTCGATATTGATCGAGAGCAGACCCGTCCTTTCAAATCCAGATTCTATGATGGCGGTGTTGGGATAGCAGCAGTTTCTCATGGTCTACTACTGTGCCTCCTATCCTAGCATCCGAGGCTGAGAGCTCGCCCAGATAACTTATCTTCACGCCAAGCCCAACACCACTTTCAGCGCCGTATCAAGACCAAGGGTGTGAACTCTCATTTCTGCCCACTGTATCATTCGGGGGAACGCCAACGCATGACCGACTCGGAGGCATTCTTTCCGATTGGAATCATCAGTTTCGACCGGTCGTCGCTATCGCATGTCCGCCAAGTCTGGACAGAATTCCCCCATGAAACCACTATCGCGCTCTGATAGGAGCTTCGGGCTTTGATGATGTTTGGTGGTGTGGTGCACTACGCCTCAACAAGCGTTGGGAGTTGGCCACGGATGAAGAGACTGGTGAATATCTCAAGAGATGGAGCATCGGCACTATCGGTGATACCCAAGCAGAGAGGTCGGATCCAGGTGTTTGCCATCGCTTCGATATGTCGAGAATTGCGTCTGATCTTACAGAGGCCGAGCTGCAGTAAAGCGTTCGCTTCGAGTTCCGAGGACAACACGGTCGAGCATAGAACATAGGAGAGACCGACTCTTTAAATATTCGAGAGCCTCCCATTTCCCCGGATTTTCAGGCACATAGCTTGCATATCAACGCCCGCAAAGTTTCGACTACTGTACCGGTATTGGTGAAGTCTGCGGGCGCAAGACCTTCGATCTCCCTTGCAATATTATGAGACCCCGTTTAAGCTTCTTTTAAGTTGAAGATCACTATGCTGCATTCGTTGCTCGAAGCAGGGTCAAAACTTTGGCGTCCTGATACTCAACTCGACTAATACGAGAAATCCCCGGCATGATACTATCCGTACAATCGTCAGATTTCCTCTACGTGGAACCGACACCGACGTCTGAACTATGTGAACGAAGCTCGCAATGAAGCCTACAGTACTGACATGCCTCCCAGCACGTGGGTCCTGTCCCTGGGATTCGACTGAAGCTTGACAACAACAATAACAAGGGTCGGATGCCCTCCCAGTATCTACCCCAGATGTGACGGGTTGGGGGGGTCAAGTTAGCGGTTGGCGCTAGGCAAGCCTCCACGCTGCCAAGAGATAAGACCAGCAACTCCACATCCAATCAGATCGTCTTCCTTCAACCTCGCCTGATTGCTTGGGCTCGCGAAGCTCAGTTCCGATCACAACGTAGAGATAAGGAATAGACGTCCTTCCAGAACCCTGGTCCGAAGACGTTATAATGGGAAATCGCCGTTGGAGAGAAGTGGGTGTAGCTGCTCCTTCGGGAATGTTTACCAGATCAGTTATAGATACTCCTTGTCCGGTTATGCACGACGAGGAGGCCGCTGCACATACCTGACTCTGGATATGACGGTGCACTCTTGTACGGTACGAGTACAATCACAGGCTCTCTCAAGACAAATGTTTTCTAATAACCAACCTACACTGTTCGTCCAGCTGATAAGCCAAGAGTAAAGCCCTCGACCTAAACGAGCAGCCGAGCGGTACAGACCTCACAGAGTCAAGATGCGAGGAGCTACATGTACAAGTCTTATCGTTAGGCGCATGTGGCGTCCCGTTGGCGGCCCATTCTACCTGCTGGCGTCAGTGAGGAATTTAACGCTGCGATAAGACTCTATTTATCCGTTTCCTTCACCAAGTATTCAGCCCGATGTCTTGGCATCAACACCATGTTTGTCCAGCTGTCCAAGCAAATGACTTGACTAATACCACATTTGAAGCTTATCATGATCGATAACCACGCTACAGCCACCGCGGACCTAGAGTCTTGGCTTCTCTCATCAACGAGACACTAAAACAGCTACCTCGATATGGTGGGTTCCTCTCATCAGATCGTGTCTGGACAAGGAATCCGAGACGAGTGCCCTCTTGGCCTGCACGGCTTGTGACCATCCTGGTTGTTTGGTAAGTTACAGTGGAACATGATCCTGGAATGATATGCAGGAAAAGCTACCGTACGAAGCTTCAGCGCACCTATCTCACACACCCTTGTATGTAGTCATTTAACCCGCGTCTGTTTAGGGATAGCTATCTACTACGAGGTAGTAATTTACCTAGCCTACTTCCAATTCTGATTCTCAGCTCACCTCAAGTTCTATTTATCCTCATGTCCCCCCATTCCTCCTCTTCACTTCCGTTTTGTTTACCGTATCTCTTCGCACTCATCTTTGCCTTCTGGTATACAGCCCAGGCAACTGGATAGGGCTTCATCTGGAGTAACTTTGCAAAACTCAGGGTCCAGAATACTCCCTACTCTGCCCGATATGTCTGCCACTTACAATGGCACCACTGGCAAAGCCGACAACGGCTTCTCGGCCGATGTCGATGACCTCAACATCTTCTACGACGCAAGTCATCCCCAAAGTAACACACGAGAACTAAGCTGACGTTCGCTCAGACCGGCACCATGTGCTTCATACTCGTCTGCGCCGTTCTCGTTCTCCTCATGATTCCCGGTGTGGGCTTCTTCTACAGCGGTCTCGCACGCCGCAAGTCGGCTCTCTCGCTCATCCTCCTATGCATGATCTCCCTTTGCATCATCAGCTTCCAATGGTTCTTCTGGGGTTACTCTCTTACCTTTTCGCGAACCGGCAACGCCTTCTTTGGAGACTTGACGCAGTTCGGTCTCATGAAGACTATCGCTCAGCCCAACGGCGCTGACGGCCTACCTGATATCCTATTCTGCCTCTACCAGGGCATGTTTGCCGCTATTACGTGAGCCTCTCCTCCTTATAAGTGAGATTCAAGCGAAGATGACTGACAGCCATATCTCAGCCCCGGCCTCGCCATCGGCGCCGCCGCAGACCGAGGCCGCATCCTTCCCGCCATCGTCTTCATGCTCCTCTGGTCCACAATCGTCTACGATCCCATCGCCTACTGGACCTGGAACGCAAACGGCTGGCTCTACACCCTCCCTTCCTACGACTTTGCCGGTGGTGGTCCCGTCCACATTGCCTCCGGCACCTGCGCCCTCGCGTATAGCCTTATGCTTGGTAAGCGCACAGGCTACAACCGCAACAACGGCCTCCCTTACCGCCCTCACAACGTCACCATGGTGGTTCTGGGTACAGTTCTCCTCTGGGCGGGGTGGTTCGGCTTCAACGGTGGTTCGGCGCTGGGTATGAACATCAGAGCCATCATGGCTTGCTACAACACGAACCTCGCTGCTTCATGTGCTGCCATCTCGTGGATGTTGCTCGACTATCGACTTGAGAAGAAGTGGAGCACCGTCGGTCTCTGCTCCGGTGCCATCTCCGGTCTAGTAGCCATCACTCCCGCTGCTGGCTTTGTCTATCCCTGGGGTGCCGTGATCATTGGAGTTTGCGGTGGTGTTATTTGCAATCTAGCCACCAAGCTCAAGTTCCTACTTGGAATTGACGATGGTCTCGATATCTTCGCCGTCCACGGTGTTGGTGGCATGGTGGGAAATATCCTCACTGGTATCTTCGGAACGTAAGTGCACCTTCAATTGCCCCTTATACACAATCACCAACTGACATCAAACTCCAGCTCCACCATCGCCAGCCTTGACGGCGCAGCCTATGACAACATTGGCTGGGTTCAGCACAACTGGGTCCAGCTAGGTTACCAGATTTCCGGCGTCCTAGCCGCCTTTGGCTGGTCCTTCGTCCTCAGCTGTATCCTCCTCTTCCTCATCAATCTTGTTCCCGGACTTTCCCTACGTGTAAGCGTCGAGGAGGAGGAGCTCGGTGTAGATGATTGCCAGCTCGGGGAGTTCGCATATGATTATGTCGAGCTTACGCGACATATGGCCGATGCGACGCACCCATCGTCAGATTCGAGTGCGAGGAATAGTCATGAGAAGATTCAGTCTGTTTAATTGCTGGTCAGGGTAGTCCTTTGGTTTCAGTAACGAAGCGTGGAGTCTTGAATCAGTTTGGGAATTATGAATGAACATCGGCAGAATAGGCTCTCTTTGTTGTCGGAATGTTAATAGGACTGTACATATCCAAACAAATCGTGCTGTCAAGTTTATAGAGGCCCGCTTCTTCAAGTCGCATCACACCCAATAGTACATATAGATAAGTATTGGGTTCTGAAGTGAGTTGTATCGACCAATATCGCTATGTCGGTAATCCTTTGCTGCTTCATACTAACATTCATGGATAAAACAAAGTAGAAGTGATGAGTTGAAAATGCGTGCTTTGTCCGCTGGCCGTGGAGTTGATCAATCCCGCGCGCAGGCTGTCATGAAAGAAGCACAATAGAATAACATGAACTCCTACCCACGCTAGCCGTCTGTTCGTCTAATTCCTCCGTGTGCTATTGGAAACGCCTGATCCTAACTCCTTTTATGATGTCGTTAGTAAGGCAAGGGACAGTAAGGTACAAGTGGCGAGTACCATGCATCATTTAACGAGAGCCTTCTCGTAATAAAGACCGCAGTCCAAGGTATGTGCTGTCCCCGAGATTCTTGACCCAGGCCGTTATGAGAAAGGAAGTCATGGATCCTAGTTCATATCTTCAAATCGTTCTTCGTCTTCGTCTTGCTCGAGAACTTGTTGTCCCGTTGCAGTGCTTGCACCAGCGCGAGTGCCTCTGTTTGGCAAATTCGATTGCCGTGAGCTACGACCACGAGCGGCAGCGGCCAGACTAGCCATACTGGCCTGGTGTAAGGTCTGTATGTACCCTCCCTCTTCTACTATATAGTTGTCAATGAAATTCCTAAAAGGCAAGCCGTTGGCTAAGAGCCGCAAAGGGGTTTGCGCCAGGGCATAGCTACACGGAAAAAAGCCAGGAGGGTGCTAACCTGAGCCAGGCAGCGGAGGCGGGATTGGGATAGCTTGTGCGAAGGCTTGGGTTGCCGCGTGTGGTAAGCTTCCGGTTCCGTTGCCTTGCCCGGGCACTGCTGGATTCTGAGCTTGCGCATCTACAACCATGTCGGTCCCATCCAGCCCTTCAAAGTCATTGTCCTCATCCGCCATCTCATCGTCAAAGGTCTCGCCGTCCAGTACGCCCATATTACGGCCGCTGCTGGGTATTAAAGGTCTTGGGATAGGACCTCGAATGCGGCTGGGGATTTGTGAGGAGAAGCTAATGTCGCGTAGTTCCTCAAATTGGGGCGAGGTTCTGAGGAAGTCACGAAACTTAGAAACCATGGTTCCAGAGAAGACACAGAAAACATCCCTCTGGTGTTGCGTGAACTCTGCCAAAACTGATTAGCTAACGTTCCTTAAACCTTATACGGTAGTACATACCGGGGGGTGCCTGTCGGCAGTAAGGTTGAAAATCATCTCGCTGGAATGCAGCCACTCCGGTCAAACTCAAGTGAGTCAATCTAGGACACGAGTTGAGTAGTTTCATGATGCTCTGTGTTATTGTCAGCCACATAGACAACGAAGACGAGAGGAGAGAATACGGACCTTCAGAGTTAGGTTGATACAGTAGCTAAGGTGAACACGTTCGAGGCTGGAAGCATAGTACTCGCCACCAACGAACGTGCCGCTAGCGTCTCTTCTGACTCTTGGGCGGCAAGCAGCTTCAGCAAGCGCAAAGACAGACTCATCAGTAATTGATGAACACTTGACAAGTCCTATGCGCTTCAGCTTGGGCAAGAGGGCCAACCGCTTGACCGACTCATCCGTAAGGTTGGTGCAACAGCCGAGATCGATATATCTGATGCGATTGCAGTTGTGCACTAACTTTTTCACACCTTCGTCCGTAATCTGCCCGCAGTGGCCTAGATGCACGTAATGCAGATTCTTGCCGAGCTTCGAGATAGCGTTGACAGCAACGTCGGTGATATTGCGACACTTAGCCAGAACAAGGTTCCGAAGGCGTGGTGCAACATCGATAATCTTTTGGACGGCCGCGTCGGTGAGATTAATGCAGGAGGTGAGATCGAGGATACGGAGATGCTCAAAGACTCTGCCAGAAGGTAATGATAGGAATGCGTCGTCATCAATGAGATCACAGCTCGCAAGTCGCAGCTCTCGTAAGCAGTTGCCTTTGGCCAATAGAGACGTAATCGGTCCGTTACCAATGTGTCGGCATTGGTGAAGATCGATCTCAAGGATATTTGGGCAGTTCTCAGCAAAGGCATGAATGGCACCATCTCGAAGTTGATCGCAGTCGTTGAGTTTCAGCTACGACGCAACTGTTAGCAACGTTGTCTAGGCCCCGGCTGTGGCAGCAATTAATGGAAACATACCCGCTTGATGAATCTGCAGTTCTGCGCCAATTCGATCATGCTTTCATTGGAGATATTATCGCACCCCGAAATATTTAACCCTTGGAGCCTTTTGCAATGTTCCGAAATAGCTTCGATGGACTTCTCTGTAATATATTTATCGTTGGAAATATCGAGCGCCAGGAGAGAGTTGCTGTTCTCTACCAAGGCAATAAGACCGGAGTCGGTGAGACCGCGGCAATTTGTCAGCGTGAGGCGCTCAACACGATTGCATACAGACAATGGTAGCACGCTGCCGTCGTTAACCTTGTCAGCAAGTGAGGCCAGGTTCAAGCGTTTGATAAAGTCGCGGTAACTGAAAAATGGCCGTTCGAGCCCGAGTGTCTGGCAGATGCTGCTATGGTTTTTCCAGTTCGTACAGGCGGGCCGATGCCAGAGGAGATCGACTGTATTCCTGGCCCATCGCTTGGAGACAAGCATACAGTGGTACAAATCCGATGTGTCGCTTAATTTGGAGAAGATGCTAATGAATATCTCGTTTGGAAGCCGGTTAACGGGAGGCCAGCATGAGTCGTCAACAACTTGCATATCCTGAAAGTTAGGAACGCCAAGGGATGACTGGGAGTCATTCGCTACGAGGAAGAAGTCGGATTCCTCGTTATCGGCAGGCGCGGGAGATGTGCTTGAGGACGAGGATCGGGAGTCTTCCTGGTCGTCTGATGCCTGTCCAGGACGGTCGACAGCAGCGGCAGCCATGATGACAACGACAGGAGGCACTGATCGAGCGCAGGCGATAAATATTTGCTTCGTGTATGCCTGTGAGGAGTTGTAGAGATTTTGAAAGTGATGCAACGAGGTTGAAAGGGTAAGACTAGGGAAGTCACGGGCGGTCGCTCTTTACTGGTGGCAGCCGACCGCAGGGAGCAGCCTGTCGCACTCCTTCGTTTGAAGTAGCGCGCACAAGACAAGAAGCGGTAGCGTAAGTTCCGTCGTCGTCGTCGTCGTCGTCTGATGGGATCCGATCAAGAGAGGTGAGTGTTGTAGGCTGGTCGTCAAGGGCGCGTCGGTGTGAGTCGGTGACCGGGGTGATGATGAAGGAACGATGTTGGGCGTTTAGCTTCGCGCTTGGGGATTTCCTTCTTGGTGGTGGAGACGGGACAGACGGGAGTGACCAGGCTGGAGCACTTGACTTTTGGGCGGTGGCGCGTTGGGATGTTTGGGATGCCCTTGCGGCGGGCCAGCCGCTCGGGACGTTAGGCAGGTTTAGTGGATAAGCGTGGAAGAATCGATACAAATGCGCTGGAAATTGCGCCCCTGTTGTGTGGACGATGCTTCTGCTCCAGTGGGGTCGAGCACTGAGACGAGCAGTGGGGGATTGACGCCGGGCAGTGGGAAGTGAAGGCGGGGGTAATGCTTAACATTGGCTCTGGGATTTGTAAACAGGGCATGAAGGTTGTTGAACCCTTTGGATAGACATTGCACAGGATAAAGTAGCCGACAACAGTTCTTTTAGATCCGTACTTCTCAAGCTGTAATACTGGAGCGTTTTATCCACATGTTGATATCATGCTTAGCAGCAGCAACCCTGACCTTGGGTCACAGAGGCAACATCATAGCTGTTGTCTGGTTGAGCGGGTGATGGACCTGTGGGAACGTGTTCCAGATCGTGTGACAAATCAATGGGGGAGGGAAACCAACACAAATCAGTTGTTTCGGTAACTTAGTCTACTCTCAGGAACAACTGAAACTATCTTTGATGACAGTCAACCGTGCAAATGTTTACCAAGTAGCATCTAACCGGCATGGCAGAGAGTTAAGCAGTCGCCATTTAACACATGTACAAGTTGTGCAGCAATGGAACAACGTTCTTATTTTTCCAGCTAAACCTCGCTTATGTAGATAAAGCAATGATAAGCTTGGTCATTTCTAGAGAAAACGATCACGTTCATTTTTCGCCATTTTTATCATCTTCCTTGCAGCGTCATTTTTGCTCATCTGTATTTCATGGATTGATTGTAGGGTAGGCAAGGATTAATTAATGACGTCGGTGAGGAGTCGTGATTAAAGGCGCTATCACGTGTGGGGCCAAGTACAGACTATTGGTATGGCTTCTCGTATGTTTTTATCCTTCACCAATTGAGCTCAACCTGGATCGTTGCAACATTTTTTCTGGCTTCACATTCGAGCTTTGAAATTAATTCGAATAGGGAATTTGGTAGCTTCAATCCTGAGAATCCCCAAGTCCGCAACGCGAGTACAGTCGCCCTAATGCTTCGACCATTAACCCTCCGTCCAGCGCTTCAGGTTGCGACGAACCGGGCATCATGCGCCGTTGTCAGGGCCTCCCGGAGAACCATCTTCACGCGCCAGTCCTCTCGATTGTCGAACGACTTCGATGTAAACCAGCTTAACTCTCGACGTCGCAGCTACGAACAGAATCGCACCGCTTTCCTCGCCGCTGGAGCTGTCGCCGGCATAATATCCTTCTGCTATACAGCTTATAAGCTTAAGGAAGCTCTTGATATGCAAGCCGAGAAGGAGAAGCTTGCTGTCAAATGCGACACACCTGTTCCTACGGAAATCTTTAAGACCGAAGCTGGCGAGAAGCGCAAGGTGGTGCTTCACGATGACAATGGTCTCGAGATCGTGCCCACCGGCAACTCCACGATTCCCTTCTTCCCCCGAACGATGGAAGTCGACAACGTCGCTCCTGTACAAGCACCCGCTGGTCCCATTGAGGCCTCGATCAACAGCAGTCATACTGGTGGTACTGAGTTCACTCTCGTTGGATTAGGCACCCGGAGCGTCACCTTTATCGGTATTGAGGTTTACGTGTGCGGTTTCTACGTCGCGACGCAGGATATTGAGAAGCTGCACCACTACCTTGTTAAGAAGATCAACTCAAAGGCTACAACCCTGATCCCGTCCGAGAAGGAAGACTTGCGCAAGGCCCTACGCGACCCTGTGGAGGGCGAGGAGACGTGGAATTCTATTCTCAAGGAATCCGGAGTGCGCACTGCGATTCGAATCGCGCCTGTCCGTGATACTGACTTCCCTCACATGCGTGACGGACTAGTCCGAGCTATTCAGGCGCGTTCATCGCACAACGAGGCGTACAATGATGAGGCCTTTGGAAACGCCGTCAGGACTTTCAAGACGGCATTCCAGCGCGGTCTTGTCAACAAGAAGAAGGAGCTTCTGCTCATCCGTGATGCGGCGGGCAGACTGACCATTACGTACAACCGAGGAGACTACACAAAACCCGAGCGGGAGGTGCTGGGCAGCGTTGATGATGAGCGACTCTCACGACTGCTATGGCTTAACTATCTATCTGGTAAGAAGGTTGCTTCTGAGCCAGCGCGATCAAACATCATCGATGGAGTGGTGGAGTTTGTTGAGCGACCTATCGGCACTGTTGCCACGCAGGTTTTATAAGCGATGGGAAGCTTGAAAATGTACGTTATGGAGATCGTGTATAGTGTAACTTTACGTAGACATAAGACAACACTGGCACTGGGAATATCATATCACAACGGATTTATGAGTGCTATAGCTTTATTTACTTTCAATTCTTTGATCTTGACTTTCGCTCATAATCTAGATCTATAGTTTCGGGCTGAATACTGAGCAGCCCGGTCTATTTGACAAATGTTCAAGACCGATCAACTTCCTTACAAAGCACCAGCTGCCTTGAGGAGATCCTCCAACTTGTCATTAGAGATGAGACTCTGGAGGTCAGAGTTGCCACCAATGGGCTTCTGGCTGATGAAGGTATTAGGGACGGTGCGCTGACCAGTGAGCTGCTCAAGGGCATCCTGAAGGGCGGCACCATCGGCTGTGATATGTTAGCTACATGGTTCGAGGATGTTATCGGAGATGCAGAGTAATTACGTACACTCCTGGTCGAGTTCGTAGACCTTGTACGCGGCACCGAACTGCTTGAGGGAGTTCTTGGTGGCTTTGCAGTAGGGGCAGTAAGACTTGGAAAAGACGACTGTCGCAAATGTTAACATAAACGATAAGCGCATGGGGGGTGATGTTGTGATAACATACCGACGGGGTCCGCCTCGACGAGCTGCTGAACTTTCTGGGTAGCTTGAGCCATTGTACCTGGACTGATAGGACGTGAAGTGAAAATGGATCGGATGAAGTTCATGGGGTATGTTGTAAGAGATGGGCTGAGGCCGGTCTGATCTGGGATGATGGGGTTATTATAGAGGTCGTGCTGGTCGACTGGGGTGGTAATTGCGCAAGCGGCAAGAGGTTACTCTGATGGGGCAATGTACTTGAAGAATTACAAATGGTGGGAGTGCTCTGCTCGCCATTTCGTGCGATGATGTAATCAACTAATTGCCTCTTCGAGAAGCGCGCGTCAAATCTGGAGCGATGCCCCGCCGCCCTAAGACAGGCTTTTAAATAGTAGCTTATGGGTTCTTGATGGAGTCCTCGAATGGCGGGTTAGCTTCATGCAAGTAATTATTTGAAACCGAGAGGATGAGATCTGAGATTGTTTGGGCAGGAGAACGCGAGGCTCATTCCTTGCATTCGTTGGGAGGGTGTGATACCTCTAATGGGACTTCGTTTACATCATCCTTGCGATAATCATTCAATCCGTCCCGGATTCAGAGCGTACTGTGCACTCAACATCATGAGCAAAATTGACAAACGGAAGATGTCACTTCCTAATGAAAAGCTTGGAGATAAGAAATGACGACTTATCAGTTGCAGATACTTCAGCGCAAAAGTTGACTGTACTTGGTTGTTTGCACTCTGATGGCTCTCGTTCATGGATGTTGCTTCCCAGTCCCTATTTTTAGCGGAGGTCCCTTGGCTCTCAAGTACACTCACTACAGGCGCGCGGTACAGTGATCCAGGCATCTTGAGCTGCGATAAACGTGCCTAAGGATACCGGATGATCGTGCAACCATGTAAGAAGATGCTTTCACTAAGTTAACAGAGCAAAGGCCTTAGATGCAAAGATGACTAAATTCTAGACTGGAACAGTATCTCAAGATATCTTCAGGTTTTATCGGTAATTGTGTGGTTTATTTATTAGCAGTGTGACAGCCCCCTGCCTTTGTCTACAATGCTCCTCAAAACGCAGCGTCCCTGAAATTGTGGTTCAAAACCTCAGGCCAGATCTCAACTGTCTAAAACCCAAGCTCCATCGTCGACCTTGTTCTCATTATCCTCTCTCCCTTCATTCCCAGTCGCAACGCGCCATCAACATACAATTCTTGCTGCACCGCTTCCTCACGCTATCCTCTCCGCTTACAACACCCAGCGTCGAGCCAATCTCCTCCTTTTGTGCTGTGTACTAGCCAAGTATCAGCAACAGCAACAGCAACCACTCCCACCAGCCAACCGCTTCTGCGCCCAAGCCCGAACCCCTCAGTTACCCTTCCTCGGTTTGGGCTTGCTAAACCTGCATCGCCTGCGTTCCATTCACACCCCGCCCTTCAACAACCAGTCAAGTCGTTGCGCGCTGCTGGCGGACAGCCTCGAACTGGTTCACTTGCAGACCCTGGCCCTGGGCGCTGTGATCGTCATTTGCTGCCGCCACCTCTCTTCTTCGGCCGCCTTCGCCGCTTGTCCGCCGACCTGCTCCACATCAGTCCAGTGCACCACCAAGGAATCTCCCGCTCCCGCCCGCTGCCATTCTTAGCTGGTCAACCCAGTCTGCGACCGCTCCGCACAGTCTTCGTCCTCTCCCAGATACAGGACTTTAGTCCTTCGCTGCACCTGCATTTAGTATCTAAGGTGACCTCTTTGGGGCCACCTTAGCCCCGACGACAAAGTGGATTCCAGTCAGGAACCTGTGGCATCGTCAGGTGCCTTGCAAAACGTCACGTCCTACCTCAACGGGGCGTTTTCCAACTTTTCCACTGTCATACAAGACTCGAGCGACTATATATCCGAGACTCTAGGCGTGCCACCAAGCCTAGTATACAGCAGTCTTGCCGTTCTGGTTGCCGTTCCACTCACCATGGCAAGATATGGATGGTCTATGAGACCCGAGCAGCTGTCTCCATATAGCTCTATGCCCGGTGGTGTTCCAGCAGTGACAGACGACGACTATGCCTACATCACGTCGCAAGATCTTGACGATGCCGATACCTCATATCGCCCCAGATCCCAAACGACCAGTAAAGCAGCTCTCGAAGACGATGTTCTCCTCATCAAGCACAACGGCATCACATACCCGGCGCACTTCCCACCCTATTCGATCGGTGACGGTAAGCTTCGTGTGATTGATGTCAAGGACCGAATCGGCATCATGATGGAACTTTCGCAGCGCACAACTCGCCGTGTCAAGCTATACTACAAGGGCCGACAGCTCAAGGATCCTCTGGCCCCCGTTCGCGAATATGGAGTTAAGAACGAGAGCGAACTGAGGGCAGTTCTTCCCAGCTCGGAAGATGCAGGAAGCAGTCCATCAGACGAAGAGGAGATGGTTATTGTCGATGAACCACGCGAAAAAACGAGCAAGTCACGAAGCAAGACTAAGAAAGGCAAAAGTAAGAAGGGCAACAAGAAGAAGACCGATGCCGGCGATGGTGGTTCACTCACCGCGAGCAGCCCCCGTGGCAGCAACTCCACCTTTGAAGTTCCCAGATCACCAAGATCCCCGCCAGCTCCTGTAGCCACACCTGCTGCTCCCACCGGCCCACTGAAGCAACTTGCTGATTTGGAAGCCGAGTTCCACGACAAATGGATGCCCTTGTGCGACGATTATATCAAGAAGACGCCTACAGATCTGAAGAAGCGCGATGATGAACACCGAAAATTATCGGAGTCGATTCTGCAACAGATTATTCTAAAGCTAGATGGTGTTGACAGCGAGGGCATCGCTGAAGTAAGGTCAAGGAGAAAGGAGCTTGTGAGGAAGGTTCAGGCTTTCTTGAAGGAGTTGGATATTGCCAAAGCCTCCTAGTGAAGTTGTCATGTCCTGGAAATGACAGTACAATCTGGTCTAGACCGCTGTTCATGTGGTTGCAATCTTTCTGGCAAATGGGATAGTGTCAGTATCCTGGATGTCCTAACGCGATACATTTGCTAATGTAAAGTTTGAACCGTTATTAGATCGAGCGACGTTGTACTATAGATATAAAAGACATGATGGGCCATGATGGCAACGACATATACTTTGATGGCAATCGGCAAGTTAGACTAGTTCGCAAATCAGTTGGTATCCTGAATGGTTGATTTGAATCGCATGCTATTCTACGTTTCAGCCCTTGATATTTCAGACATCCGAACGTGCTACGCTACGTCAGGCCTAATCACAAGACCTGCTTGGCTTACTCAGAAGCTCAGACTGATATTCGTCCGTTAACAGTATGAATCACGTGCAAAGACCTTCCCCAGTCCCATCCGAAGAAGCGTGTAAATGCTTGTGTGGGCACTTGCGGGCGCTCTCGGCAAATGGCCGGGTTGCGATAGAACGACAACAGGCGCACAGCTTCTAGGTTTCCCTAGCCCTAAGCACCTCCCGCAAAAACAGCCCTCTTCGCTTGCAGGCAAATTGACCCTTTCCTTATCCAGCTAGCGCAATTTGATCCAAAGGCACAACGAGCCCTCAAGTCGGCCCTTGGATTTTTCGCCCGTCAACCACTATCGCGACCACTTCCACCCAACACCTCCGCCCAGGGACGACTAACCCCAGCAGCACAGGAAACGGAATTCTCGCCGGTCAAGGTTCGAGATCGTCTGAGCTGCCTCTCTTTTTTCTTTCCTTCCATTTCACCAGAAGTTGACGGAAACGATGTCGTCTTTCGAGTCGGTTGTGAGTAACACCCTCGTCCTTCCTATGCGGCGATGCGAGGAGAGGCAAGGCGAAAGGCGCGGTCTAGATGTGCGGATCTGTGTGGGCGCTGGCTAGAAAGAGGTGGAATTCGGTTTCGTGTGGGATGTGGCAGCGTCTGCTATCTGTCGGTGTCTAGTCTCGTCGCTTTCATCTGGGCACTTCGGTATTGAAGGAAGAGCACCGTGCTGACAGTCGTTTGTTCATAGGTCGTCATTGATGGCAAGGGCCATCTCCTTGGCCGTCTTGCCTCCATTGTGGCCAAGCAGCTCCTCAGCGGTCAGAAGATCGTTATCGTTCGCTGCGAGGCTCTCAACATCTCCGGCGAGTTCTTCCGCGCGAAGCGTACGTTCAACCCTTCCAACGACGACGATCCGATTCTGTGGCCGATTTCACCCATCAACAACATGAACGACGGACGGAGTTGTCCCCAGCCAGGCCAGAGCATTCAAGCTGACATTACCGAACAGTCAAGTACCACGCCCACCTGCGAAAGATCACCCGATACAACCCCACCCGCGGTGGTGAGTCGACACCCTTCCCATCGAACTTCTCGTGAATATGACGATTGACCGAAGACAGGTCCCTTCCACTTCCGCGCTCCCTCCCGAATCTTCTACAAGGCCGTCCGTGGCATGATCCCCCACAAGACTGCCCGTGGTACCGCTGCTCTCCAGCGCCTCAAGGTCTTCGAGGGTGTCCCCCCTCCCTACGACAAGCAGAAGAAGATGGTCGTCCCCCAGGCTCTCCGTGTTCTCCGACTCCAGCCCGGTCGCAAGTACTGCACCGTTGGCCGTCTGAGCCACGAGGTCGGCTGGAAGTACCAGGACGTTGTTGCCCGGTATGTCGAACCTGGCTGATGGTTTCGTTTTGGGCTGAGCAATTACTGATATCCGAAATAGTCTTGAGGAGCGAAGAAAGGCCAAGGGCCTCGCCTACTACGAGCGCAAGAAGGTTGCCGCGCGACAACTGTCCGACGCGAAGAAGAACGCTGGCACCAAGGCGGAGACTGCGAAGGCCCTTGCGGCCTATGGCTACTAAAGTGGCCATTCCTCGACTTTGACCGGGTCTTGGTAGCTTCGCAACGTCTTGACAAACAGAATTTCTCGTGCGTTTTATTAGAATTGGCGCGGCGGTACAACAAAGGGATTTACTTGATTTGCTGAGTGATGGCAAGGGCGGACTCGAGGATGAAAAAAATGGATGGGCTATTCCCAATGTTCTAAAATGAAATTCCCCGTCGTCGGTTCTACTTCATCCTCCCTCCTTATTCCCCTTCCACCCATCCCGAGAAATATAAAAAAGCACAGAAACCACGAATCAACCAACCTGATGATCCCAAGCATGAGGATGAAACGATGCGAAATTGATTGTGCAGTTTTTTAATTCTTTGGGGGCTATATGGGTGGAAGGGGTGGGGTTGGTCGCACGAATGGCAACGACACATGGCGACTGGGGGACCTATCTTTTTGGTATCAGGCTCGGAATTGGTCTTCTGTTTATATATTTTCGGGTAATCGCTCAAGGACGCCAGGTCAGTCACGACTGGCATTCAAGGGTATGAACTGGTGGGTGATGGAGGTGATCTTGTTACGCTTCCCCGGACGGGACAGGGTCCAGCATTTGCACACTAGGAGTAGAAAAGGAATGGTTTATTGTTTGATCTCAGCTCTCTCTTCGTGAAACTGTATGCATCTTGTTTACTCGATTTAAGTGCGTTGCTGGGGGATATGTTGTCGCAAGTTGACGTCACAACCGTGACTGTCGATGCTCATCAACCCATCGTGTGATCTGGCTTAAGTTGCTGAGATGCTTGTATTCATCGCACTCTTCGTAGCATATCTTTCGCTGTGCGCATGACCCTGGTAGAGTCTGGGAATAGGCATACTTGAAGCTGAAAGTCATACACGTCGTAATCTTGTGGCGATACCAAATCGAAGAGGCGCTAGCATTTTGCGACGACAGGCAATCATTTCAAGCAAGTTCGAGATAAGTCTGGCAATCTCAAAGTACGTTCGACTATCGTACGTATTAATCCACCTATCAGGAAGCAATGCACAGTCACTACAATCTCATGTTAGCAATATGCGATGGCCTAATTTTGGCGTCGTCTCAGACTTACGATGTCAAGTGCAGGGTAGGTATCATGCCCTTTGAAGTTGTCAAGACCGTCATGTGCTGATTAGATAAGGAGAGAGCTTTCATGTGAGGTGTCCTTCTGCAAGCGACAAGGTCGGAAACCACTTGCGTTACAGAAACCGTCGTGACATAGCATTTAACACATTGACATACGCCGCGTTTCCACTGTTTCAGCCACCGTGCACTCGCTCTTTTGCACCATAATTGAATTGCCACAAGACTCGCGACCACTTTCCGTGCCTTCATCTCAGACTTGAACTCCTCAGCAACAAGCTACAACCGCATCGACGACCGGCAAGCTAAACACCGCCACCATGTCGGACCTCACACACTTCGACATGCTCCCTCTGCAGATGGACCCCCAATCCAAAGCCATCGGGACCCTCAAACCCTCCCGCGCGCTAAACGCCGAACTCGAAGTACTCAACAACCTCCACCGCTCCCTCCTCAACCTCGAAACCCCCCACGGCGTTCCTCCACCCCCGATCCCCGTGAACCCGAAGCGCACAGCCAACGTCACCAAGCTCCGCGACAGCGGCAACGACGCGTACCGCAAGAACAAGTACGCCGAAGCGATCCGCTTCTACACGCTCGGCCTCCAGATGGCCATGCAGCGACCGATGTGGGAGCCCGGTGCGCTGGTGCGCGAGGAGGTCAGCGGGTTGTTGGCGAATCGGGCGCAGGCGCACATGGCGCTGCAGAATTGGCCGGAGGGCGCGGTGGATGCGCATGCGAGCGTAGAGGCGAGGTGGGTTGGCAATGCGAAGGGATGGTGGAGGAGGGGAAGGTGTCTGGCGGAGATGGGACGGTATGAGGAGGCGAGGGAGTGGGTTAAGCGCGGGCTGGAGGTCGAGGGCGAGGAGGGCGAGTTAGTGCAGCTGTTGAAGGATATCGAAGCGAGGATAGAGAAGGGTGCTGGGGCTTGATCTCGGTTATAGGACGACGACGGAGAGCGTGGGGAAGTGGAGGCGAATAACTGGGCAACGAAGACTCGGGGAAGAAGAATGGGTTCTTCGAGACATTGCTATTCCGGAACACATCGACACGTTGAAACCTGTAGGGCTTTAAGCGCAGGTTTTAGCATCGCGGAATGCGACACTGGACTTTGAGACGTGGATACGAGGACTAGCATGAAGACATGGCTATCGATGCTGGACAAAGACATGGCACACGCGTATTGTAGATTCTGATATCCGCGGTTAGGGAGGGTATGGTCGCCATTCTGGCTGAGCTGGACGTGATAGGGAAAATTGGGCTGAGCGTTGCCTGTCTGACTTTCGGTGATCTCTACGGCGGCTAGAGCATGGGTTTTTAATACTTAGACATTATATGAAATTGTTGATGAGAGAATGCCCCATCCAGGCTGGTATAAGATTGACTAAACTCATAACGTCTATGCATACATTACAATCCGCTCCGTCGATCCTTGATGTAACAGTCATGAAAAACAACAACCAAGAATGTTTGTACACAATATGAACTGGATCCCATACAGCGTTTCGTTGGTGCAATATCTGGATCCCTTTCCACCATAAACCCTTCCATATCTACCTCGTTGCTCGTGAGACTGAGAAAAGGTCCCACCCAATCCTCCCTATTTATTTCTCCAAGTCCGTCCTGCTTATCAAACTGGACTCTTGCCGCTCACCTAAACAGTCGTGGACAGGTATTGATAAGAAAAAGAAAAAAAGTAAGAGATGCACACATTGCCACCCAGCTCTGAAGTAAAATAAAAGAAGCAACTCCCTAATATCCGTGTTTCTCGGAGCACGTGTGCCATAACAAAAACGTTTGGTATCCCGTCGCCTGCGGTGTATGATGTGGTCGCCATAAAAAGTAAAGACTGGAGGTATCCGACAATAATAGCCACTCCTCTTCTTCTAATGCATCTACCTCAAAAGGGCAGCTCGTACTGTCCCTCGATGCACTAATCGAGATGGTGAAGAATATGTAACCGAGGACTGACTGCGGTTCGTTGGCGTGTTGGACAATGGCAGATACATGTGCGACAACCGTCGTGGGATCTAATCATCTGACTTCTCACGGAGCTCCTCATTGAGGCTCTTGCCGCGCGAGCGCATGACGGCGTCCTGGCCGCTCATCCTCCGGTCGAGGGCGCGCTCGAGCTTAGCGCCGAGGGCAAGCTTGCTCATGGTATCCTCCTTCTTCTCGGAGAGGACGACCCGCTGGGAAGAGAGGGCCTTGTTCTCCATGCGGTCGAGGCCGGTAGCGATGTCGCGGATCTCGGCGTGGGCGGAGTCGTTGGTCTGGACGGTGGGGGTCAAGGAGGGCGCCATACTGTAGGTGCTGAAGCGGACAGAGGTGCGAGCCTTGTTGGGAGACATTGTGTTAGCTGCGTGCTTGTGGTCGGTCTTGGATTCGACCAAGGTAGGTGATGTGGATGATGTCGACATGGTTTGTTTGGCTTGTATGTTGCAGAACAGAGCAGAGTAGAGTAGGGTGGAGGACAAGGGTTTTGATTTGAGTGGGAGGGCCGAGGTGAGAAGATGGGACTACTAGACGGTAGAGTAGGGGCGGAAGCTGGCCAAAGCAAAAGACGATGTAGATGAAACGGGTTGTGGCACGGACGACGCAGAGTTCTTGAGTAAGAAAATAAAATAAAATAAAAATAAAAATAAAAATCGCGTGACGGCGATGGTGGTGGCAGGTGAAGAAGGTGATATTGATATTCAAGGTGACGACGGGTGGCAGTGATTGAATGTGACCAGGCTTGAGAGAGCGCGGGACCACAAACGGAACAGGGACAGGAACAGGAATTATCCCGGACCAGGATCAGATCAAGACTAGGAGGAGCAGGAACAGGAACAAGAAGAGGCAAAAGGCAATACGACAAGCGGGACAGACGGACAGGACACACTAATGGACCGGCGATAGACTAGGTCTAGAGAGTGCTCCGTACTGTACTCGGTAGCACCCCGTAGACTAGAGGCGTACTATGGAGCAATCGGCGAGCGAGGTGAAGTGAGGTGAGGTGAGGTGAGGTAAAGTCAAGCCAAGCCAAGCAAGTGTCGCGTGGGTATATTGGCAGAAATGGCAGATTGGTAGAATCATCAACGTACCGAAGGGGCCATCATGGGCCGGGAAGACTCGAGCGAAGCAGGCATGATGGAGGGTTGAGCAATGCGCGATGCGACGCTGAGGAGATGCGGTTTGATGCAATAAGAGGATCAACAGTGGGAATCGGTGGGTACGGACGTGAGACTGGTTCCCAGGGATGCCTTTGGGCGCCGAGAGAGGATGGAGCAGATGAGGATCGGAGAGGGTATTGACGATGGAATGAGCTGTGACGGCTTCTGGGTTTAAAGGACGGAGAAGGTACCGAGTACAGAAGGGGAGGAGAGGAGAGGAGAGGAGAGGAGAGGAGACAAGAAAAGACAAGGGTGGGTTCTTTCTTGTCGTCCGTTCTGATGCTCGTCGATGGCGCGGCTGAAAGGGGGCGAGATTGACGAGGAATGAAGATGCGTAGAAGGAGAAAGATATATCTACTCTACTCTACTCTAGTCCGTGGTCGCGGCAAAATCGACAGACGCGGACGGATGCGGATGGAGAAGAGCAAGAGATAACAGAGCAGAGGACGAGAATGCGAAAAGAATATAATTATAAACGAGAATACGAAGAGAAACAGGACAGGCGAGCCGTGATAGTGTGAACAAGGGGAAAGAAAAGAGAGTGATGGAGAGGAGAGAGGGAGATTGACTGGGGTCGGTAGATTAAAGCCGGGATGTCTCACCTTTTTTTTTTTTCCTTTTTTTTTTTCCTTTCCTTCCCTTCCAAAGAGGAGAGAGAGAGAGAGAGCCAAGAGAAAAGGCGGCGCTCAGGTCAAAGCTGGATGACAGAATTGACGCTGAGGCTTTGAAAAGAGATGTGGTCTTTCTTGTTAATTTTGTGAAACTTGTTAAATCTTAAATCTTAATTCTTAATCTTTTTTTTCTTTCTTTTTTGGTTATATTTATTCAAGCTCTAGCTCTTGTCGGTCGAAGTGAAGTAGGGATGGGCAGAGCAGAGGAGTTGGATGGCTCGGGACGGCAGGGGCTTGGATGAAACAACGATCCTGGCTCGGATTAGAGTTGAGGTGAATGGGAGTGGAAATTCGTATCAATAGACGAGACGAGACGAGACGAGCGAGTGAGTGAGTAGGAGGGAGGAAATGGGTTGAAGATGAGATGGCAGGGAAACCAACCAACATCAGTACTACGTAATAAACCTAGCCTACGTAGAGTAGAGTTGAGTAGAGTTGAGTAGAGGAAAGAAAGAAATGGAGAACGATGGGTCGATACTTTAGCATTTTAGACGGCTTGTCAAAGTTGTGGAGTTGTTTGACGATCAGGCTGCTGCTGTCGAAAAGGGGCGGGTGGCTTGCAGCTGAAGATGCGACTTTGAGTTTTTAATTACATACTACGGATACTCCAGTACTATGTAGCACCTTGCGTACTTTGTCTTCCTAGAGGCTCTTCTCTTGTTGGATACAGGCAAATGTGTGCATGCAGTGGGTGGTTTGGCCTCGGGATCCTCGTTGGTGAGGTGAAGAATGAATGAAAGAAAGGTTGGCGACGAACGATGCGCAGGCGAGGGTCCGACTTGTCCTGTCCCGTCCCATCCTCGCCCACGAGGTCAACTTCCATCATCAAGCGTACGGTACTCGTAGTTCTGTCTATTTGTCTAGGCTAATCTAGGCAAATGATGAACCATCACCAGAGGGTTCATACTCCGTGCAGCTCCCCCACGGGTATAGACAGATATGCAGCGGCGGCGCCTTACGTCAACATGCCGCGTGGAAGCCACCAGAACTTTATACACAACCACGCCATCTAGACTTTAGACTACTCTACTCTAGACTGATGAAAACCTCTTTACCCGTACGTACTACGTAGTCTACAGTAGATGGATACAGTAAGACGAGGCAAGAGGCTAGATAGATGATCGCCATCATTCCTGTTCTTTGACAGTTCCGGGTGAGATTGGCGAGAGTGGCTTGTCACATCAGGTCGAAGGTGAAGATGGCTTCTGCTGGACGAAACCTAGAATAGACTGACTACAGTGCTCTCGCCCGCGCTCTCTCTCGCTCTCGTGACAGAGCAGTGCTAACGATCGTCCCATTTAACGGGCTAGGCCCCAGTTCCGCTCAGCGGCTTCGCTGAACAATGCTCACAGCACCAGCACCAGCACCAGCACCAGCACCAGCACCCAACCAACCAACCAACCAACCAACCTACCTCAGCCGAGCATCGCTAGCGTACCCTCTCGCAAAAGTTAAGGGTGCAGAGTGGATGAGCAAGCTTGAAACTCGACCCCGGAAGAGCCTAATCTCCCACCTCGAGGGGTCTAACCGCCTAAGTTAGATGACTAGAGTAGACTCGAGTAGGCGAGTGACGGCCAGCCACGAAGTACCCACCACGGCCGTTCTCCTCACTTGCTGTGGTGCACTTTCCAAGTCGTAGCTGCCTTGTTCGGAAAGCGGAATGAAATGGAATGGAATGGATATAGCGTTTGCTTTCAATTTTTTGTTTCGAACCTTTTATTTTATTTTATCTTATCTTAGTTAGGGTCATCCGAGGGAAAGTGCGAGGCAAACATGACCCCGCTACCATTCCTCGCAGCATTTTCATCCGAGCTCCATCAGCGGCCTGAAGCTTAAGGGATTCTTCCTCATCTTCGCAATCACAAATGTCAGTCGGTCGGCCGGCTGACGCTTCAGCCCGCTCATAACAGCACTCCCTACCTACCTGCCCGTATTCTACTACTCAGAATGTGACACACCCGCAGAAGAGCAGAGAGGGTAAGAGGAGATGATCATCTCCTTCAGATGCAGCATGATTTCCGTCCATTTAACGTTTCTTGCTCCCCCGAATTTCCCAATATACCAACCATGTGGCCATGCCATGCCATGCAGTTGCCACGCGCTATCACACACAGCTTACCGTCGAAGGGCAGGGGGAGAGGGGGGGCTCCAGATGTCTTTCTGTCTCCCGCGTCATGGCCCCCTCCCTTTGCGTTAACTCACGGTAGCCTTTTGCCTGCATCCGTCACACGTGGCGAAGGTCAGGGGTGAAGGAGACGAGCCGGAGCTTTCGATGACACGTCGTCTGTGCATTGGGATTGGGATATGGATATGGATATGACCCATCGTTGGTCAGGTCGTCGACTAGAACGTACAGTAGAGTGACCTGCATCTGCTGACGTACTATACGTACTTACAGCCTTGGAGAGAAGTGCTAGACCGGACATAGCATCGGCGTCTGAACTTAGCATCGGTACAGTCCAGTCTTCCGAAACAAGACGGCGTTGGGTTGTGGTGTTGGCCCGACTATGATGGGAGTCTTGCAGCATTCGAATCGTGCGTGAGATGTAAACAGTAGACGAACATGTCATTGCTTGCCCATGAGAAACTAACACAACGATAGAGCGTTACCAGACCAAGAGACGCTCTCAACTGTTCGAGGTAACCTTGAAACCACAGGCCGTATACCGCCACCAAGACAAATGAAGATGAAATCACACAAGATTCAACACTCATCAATAACAACGCTTATTTACCCATTTTCCGCCTCTTACTCGACTTTGTCTTATGCGGCGTATGGCTCATCTCAAGCTTGTACTCGGAACCACCATAGCTCGACTTTGACGTCGATGGAGACGATGGCAACTCGTCCCCATCATACTCATCCACGAGTAAAAACCCAGAGCCTCGTCGATGCGACTTGACACTGCCTCCGTACCCAAAGGTATGCGACGCCGAACCCTTGCGCAGCTCGGAGAACGTCATATCCGGCGTTGGCTTACGGCTTGAGCCTGCGCGTAAAAAGATCAGGAGACGTCTCGGGAGGGAACGGCGAGCTTAGACATCAACCTACCTGTGCGAACGCAGTTATCGCAGCACCCGTGATCACACGTAATCTCCACCTCCTGCATCCCATACATCTCCGGCTCTACGCTCATCCTCCCAAGAGGCATCGAGCACCAGCCCCGCGTGTTGGGGCCCTGCCGGCACGAGCAGCACATCCACAGACCCCCCTTGTTCTTGAAGTGGCAGTTCTGGAGCGGACAGTCCGACGTGGTGGGCTGTCCGGCTGCGAACGACGTGTTGCTGCAGGGCGTCTCGTAGCCTGTCTCGAGGTCGATGAGGGCAGAGGGGCAGTAGTGCCAGTTGATGGACGTGTGAGCACATGGATGTGTTCGTGGATGGCCGTGACACATCTTGAAGAGCGTAGTAGTTGTTTCTGCGAAGCTGATTTCTCACGTCGGTGTGCTCTATGGAAGTATGCTGAGGTGCAGAGTGAGAGTGTGTATGGCCTGCCGTGAGCTGCGAGTCTTCTCCAGGAGCCATGTTTTATATACCATTGCAGGAGCCATGTATGGAGAACCGAGGGCCCAACTCAACTGGCAGACGACCAAGAAAGACCAAAACTCGCCCTCATCAGAAAACACAAAGCAACCACCCTCCCGCATGATGGCGCATTTGCACAATCTCAGATACTCAGCAGTCGGCAGCTGAAAGTCCCAGTTCCCGCGCTCACTCCAACCCAAAGAAACGTTAGTCTGCAGTAAGTCACGGCCGTCACCGATGGGAAAGGAGCGGAGGGAAAAAAAAGAAAAAGCCCCGAGCAAATCTGTCCCGCCAGATACTGAATGGTTGCATCATCGGAGATGCAGGCCGGGCAACCATACGATCAGGCAGTCCAGCGGAGCGGCTGGTTGTGCGTCCAATGTCTCGGGCGGACGCTGCAAGTCAGTCCTGGCTCGACGGGGGAACAAGCAGAACGGTTGACGTCTGGCGATGTTACGAGAGATGATAGGATATCGTCAGGTCCAGGGCTGCTGAACTCCCGCGGACCATCTGTGGGTTGGTAGTTTGGCCGAACACGTACGTTCGGGATTCGAGGGAGCGCACAACTGCCGAGCGCTTCCACGATGGCATGCACCACGAGACAGTCTACCTTGGGAAAGGATCTACCGCTTTCTCACGCATTGTCAGACTGAATACTCGTGGGTTCGGGGATACACCAAGTTTCTATTCCTGCCACGTAGATCTCCCAGGAGCCAGGTTGACGGAAGCCCGACTTTCACGCTTACGACAAGGTACTGGTGTCACCTGTCACCCAAGGTCTTGGCAATTGACGACACGATCTCAGTCAGAGGAGATGTGCCTCTACTTGGTGTTAGCCGGATGAATTATGGGCACTATCGACTCGCTAACGCGGTTGACTGAGACAGCATAAGAACCGGCCGAGTTCGACAGTTGAACCGATGCAAGGGGAGGGAACCGGTCCACTTCACTTTCTGCATCGGACTATTCTTCCCAAGTCTGGGTTTTTTTTGTTTTGCTTTGGCTAATATTACGTCGGGTTATGATGATATGACAGCTTCAAGAAAGGAGAGGTGTGCGACGGCAGATATCCGATGCGAATCGAAACAAATAGTTCAATGCCCAGCCGATCTCGCCATCCAGCCGATCTTGACATCCAGCCGATCTAATGCAGCAAGACGGGATCTTGTAATACACTTCTCAGCCCTGGATTGCTCCTTCGGGAGTGCAAGACGCTCCTTGAGGCGTTGCACACGTATTCACCTACCCGTCAGTGCCGCGGTGGCTGCTACGTAGTCTAGCTACTCGTACCCACCCCCCCTGTGTTCCTTGATTCATATCTGGCTCATCCGAATCGGTGTTACTGCCATGCTGCTCTTCTGAGACATGGCGTCAGTCCCGGGCCGCCGGACAGGGCTGTATCTTGCCAGGGAGCGATTGCAGACCGGAGAATGGTTACGTGGTACAGAAAGGTTGAGCGAGCAGGTTGGCTTGAGAGTGTCTGATGCCATACATGGTTGTAACATTGAGGGCTTGAGATGAAAATACTTGGGGTGTCGATGAGAAGAGCTGTTGTCAGGTTACGGATATACTGAGACTCGAAAAGTAAAAAAATTCATCGCAGAATCCAGTGACGGATCCTTGTATCTACACAGTCATCGTGGGGGAATAATTACTCACCAGTAAGGTCTCCTTCACCAACGATACACTTGCTTCACAATAAGCAGCAATGTGGCTTATAGACGCAAGTATCAATAATGTGGGAGAATGCCACCTCGAGGCGAAGAATGTTGTCATGTTAAGTCAATCATTTGCTAGAATATGATTATCAAGAATACGTAATTAAATCTTATATGTGACTTAGTAGAACAAGCTTTAAACGGCAAAGTAGACGAACCGTGAAAATCCATCTAAAAGATCTTTATCCTTATACCACGAGATACTCTAGCAAACCATCGACCGAGAAGCATACACAGTATAGACTGCAAAGTTTGTAGCCTAGGCGTAGGCAACTGTCGAGCACGCTAAGTAGCATGTCTCTCATTCTAGCTGTAGCAGTGCCATCGAACCTCGTGCGTGTCGCGGAAGATCTTCTCCCATCGATGCAAGCGTTGCGGCGTTGTGCTAGACAGTCATGATTGGGGTTATATCCACGGAGCTCAGAAAAGCCTTCGAAGGACGGAGACTTTGACGATACCTTCAGTGGAAGAAGCGCTGCTCGACTACTCATCCTGTCTGGGCTTATCTACATCCTTACTCGACCATACCCGAGTCTACTCCGTCAAAAGTATAGCTTCCGAAAGACTAAACCTAAAAAAGTCCTCAATAACTTGTGCCACACTCTTCATTCGCCACTATACTCGTTAAGAACTTCTTCTTCATTGCCAACGCCCTCGTCACCGCCAGCGAAGCCTCCTCCTTGGTGGCCTGGCCTGAACCAGGCTGCGAGGGTGGCAGGGATAACAGTTGAGACATCAACTTCAGTCGCGCATGTACCCTGATGGGGAGGCCGCCAATCTTGTCGTATACCCGGCGAATGTCCCGGATGAGTACTCGTTCGCAAACACGAGTGGTCATGCGAGGAGGGCCGGGATGTCAGTTTCGAGGTCAGAGAGGGGTGCCACTCGAACGATTCGAAACATGATGTCTTTCTTGTGACCCTCGTCGGTCTCGGTAAGATATTGATGCCGTATCGTCGTAGATGGGTTGAGTTCTTCGCAGAGAATCAGTACTCACGTCATTCCGATAAACCCCCAAACGAGCGCCAATGGTGCACGACTTGTCCCAAGATAGCTGTTCATAACCGGTTGGTTGGGCATAGGGGTATAAAGCCCGGCCAACTCGATCCCACTAAGACAGAGCCGATATGCCGTTGTGCGTCCCACGTACGATGTGCAGTCAGGATACTATTTGACCAACGGCCTGTTACCCTACCACCAGCGCCGGGCATTTGACAGTACTATGCTCTGGGACGTGGTAGCAAAGTGCAACATGTCGTCGGTGTATAAACCTACGAAATCCTAGGAGCGGCGAGAACTGCAAAACCTCGGGCATGATCGATATCCTACTCCCAGGAGATTGGTAGTGTAGAGGAAAAGGCTTAGAGATTGCATGCACAGCATCGGGCATGTTTACACGTCAACTGCAGTTGGGAATCTGATGAAAATAAGGCTGACGAACCGAACATGCTAAGTGACGTGGTAAGTTTTACGCGTCTCAATCCACTCACATGGCGCCACCGGTTCGACGGGTCCGGCCTCGATGGAGTAGTTTCTGTCGCACGAGGTGTTCATCTCGGGTAGCTGCACGACTGGATACGATCAAGCAGTCTGCCTTTTCCATGACTGAGGGGGCGTGCAAGATAAGTCAGCACCAGCTGAGACGTGTCAAGGGGGCGGGATCTTGTACGATGGTTAGTGGCGGCGGTATAGCGTGTTGCATGGGTTAAGAAGAGACGGATCCATGTTGGACAATGGACGGGTGGTAGATGAGCGGGACGCTCATGAATGGGATGCAGTAGTTTTCGTAAGGTTTAGAATCAGTGGAAGCTGAAGGAAGACGTGTTGTGTTGCAGTAACATGAACAGCGAGATCAGCGTTTGCTTCGTGACGTGACGACAATCAAGTGATTGGCAGAACCATTCGGATCTCTCAGCAAGATATGCTTTCGAACAGAGCCACGGAGCTGTGTGATGTTTTCAGCTTGTTCGACGAAGCGCAGAGCAAGTCATGAACGACCTGAAGCATAGCTAAGATGCTAATACGTGTTGACGTCAAGACCAGTTGCCATATGTTAGAACAAAGTTGTCGGACTGTAGTAACCATGTATTCGAGACAGTGTGCCATCGAGAGTCCTACTTGGGTTGGAGAATGAGGCTTGCAGTGTTAGCTATGGAGAGCCGTTCAGACGCCGAAGCGACGTCAATCCCAGGATAAGACTGCCGTCAGTAGATTTACTGCCGGGTTTCAAGTACCAGTCCACATGTTATGGATAAGAAATAATAAAAAATAAGCCATCAATGAGAGAGTCCGAGTAGAAGTATGCCGTGTGATTGAAATGCTAATCCAAGAAACCAAAGCCGCTCCAAGACTTTTGCCGGGATATACCGTAACGCCGTTATGTTCTACCATTCTCGAAATATACATGCATCAGAACCTAGTAGACAGTTAGCGCTGCCTCGATACCTTGTGCGATCTTGTTGCCATGCTCTTGGGTGTTAGTACCTTATTTCATACGAACCCGCCCTCGTCATGTAGCGCACCCATTTGACGCTTGAGTAGTTGCTCTTCTCAAACACCTTCAAGTAACGCACCAGTAGCCCGGAGCTAGTGAACATGAGCAGACTGAAGTTGAGGCTCAATGGCGGCCGGCTCCAGGCGCGCTGGTTCGTCATGCTTGTGAGGATGGCTTCTGCGCTGAGCACGAACTCGCTCTGGCCGGTGAAGCGACCAATCTTCCAGACGATGACGTTCTCACTAGGCTCATACTTGGCTTTGCCCTGCGTGCAGCGCTCGGTAATCTTTGCCGTATTGAGGGGTGTGGGAATCTTGACGACGACATTTGTGGCAAACAGCTTGGAGCCAAAGTTCGCCTTGACTCCGATGCTGTATTCGACCTTGGTGCGGCCGACTTCGTTGACGATGGCGTGGACCTTGAAAGGAAGGTTGACATTTTCCGTCGCGCGGTAGCGCATGAGCTCGAATTCGCCATCTGGAGGAACGAAGCTGATGATACGGTCGCTGTCAAATTTACCGAGCTTGACGCACTGATGAAACTGACAGTCCTCGAGGGTGACGCTGCCAGCGGCGGCCTTGGTGGCTTTCGTGCCCATGCGATTACCGCTTGGGAGACTGAGTAGACCGTCGTTATCCAGGAGAAGGCGATCGTTGAGACCGAACTTGCACTCGGGAGTGCCGGAGAGGTAAGCGCGCATGACGATCTGGCCGGTCACGTCGGCACGGAGCACGGCGCCGGTGGCTGACATGAGCAGGTTGACGTCCTCGATCACATCGACGAAAGCCTCGTTCTTACGGTACTTCACGTCGGCCTTGCGCCAGGAAAGGGCACCGGTGGCCTGCATTGTAATCTTGGATGTGTCTTCGGGGCGAGACTCGGACTTGACGCCTTCGGTGGTGATGTACATCTTGAGCGTATCGGTCTCGGTGTTTTGAGGGTAACCGAAGTCGATGATTTCTAGAGCAGAGTCAGCACAGAAACGTATCTTGAGTTTGCATTCTGTCCCATACCATCCAGCAGCTCATATACCAGGACGAAGTTGTTCTTGACGGCCTCCTCATCAAACTTGCCAAAGTAGCCACGCCCCAGACCGATCAAACGGTAGAGGAACTCGAACACCAGCGCGGCATTGGCGTTGCTCTTCGTGATGGCCACCAAGTAGATATTCTCGTGCTTGACATGGCTGAAAGTCGTGCTGCCGAGTGTGAGGATGGGCGACCGAACTTGCGCATTAGAGATGACCTGAATACGGAAGACGTCTGCGAGGCGGGGGCGGCAATCGTTGCGGAAGGCGCGGAAGATCAGATTCTCGCCCTTTTGATTGAAGATGAGGACGCCGGACAACATTGTCGCGGCTTGAAAGGCTATAGCGTAGCAGAGTCGAGGGGTCTTCGGAAAGGATGGGGTGGGAACATGAGGAGGATGTGGTGGAATAGGAGAATGAGGTTGAAGCTTAAGTCAGGGACCACTGGCAAGCCATTAGGGAGTCGTTGTCACTCTGCACTCTAATCACTGCGCGGAGTACCAACCAGGCTCCACCATAACGTCGGCTCATGGTGGGGGAGATTCTGCCACTGGAGCTCAAAAGCGGTGAGGAGGTTGCAATGCATGCGCCACACACACGATTGACGATGAAGGGAGCGACAGCAAGTACCTGAGGGAGCTGTACAGCAAGGAGACTATGATATCCCCTCGTCTCGAAAAAAGAATCATAGCGTTTGTCTGTTCATAATTTTCATTTGATTACTCGCGTTTGAACTCAATTGCCCTTATACATGGTTCTAGGTCGAAGGAGGCGTTGAAAGGCGGACCCAGTTGTGCTGTCAAAGATCAACCTGATCATGGGACCACGAATATGGCTTCCATCCGAGAGGACCAAACACGTCAAGCAGCATGCTCTCGTCTATTATGTTTGCGGGAATCCTGGTCTCATAGAGTACTACAACGATTTTCTCACCAATCTGAGGGGACTGCTAGCCACGTCGGAGCGCGACACGGCGTATGATATCTACGGACGCAACCTATTTGGATTCAGTGACGATGAGCACCAGCCGTTCTCGAAAACGAATGAGCCGTGGAATCTAGAGGGGCAGATCAAAGGGATTTACGATGATGTAGCGAGCAGGCGAGTGTGTCAGGAAAAGGGAGACGAACGCAAGAATGGCGATGATGAAAGAAGACCCTACGACTTTGTGATATTGATGGGCCACTCGGTTGGAAGCTTCATTAGCATCGAAGTCTTTCATCGACATATGAAAAAGCCCTCACGCGCACCGCACCTCAACCTCCGCCACGGCTTCCTCCTCTTCCCCACACTCACGCACATCGGCCGCTCACCCAGCGGAACACGCGTGCAATTCTTCCGGCGAATCCTGCCTATGTTCGACACTACGGCACATATTGGGGCGCAGATGATACTGAGCGTATTTCCGGAGGGTGCGTTGCGGTGGATCGTGGAGAAGGTGATGGGGTTTACGGAGGATGCGGCGCGTGTCACGGCGGGGTGGTTGAAGAGTAGGGATGGGGTCTGGCAGGCTATCCACCTTGGGTTGACAGAGTTGGAGATGATCAGGGAGGAGAGATGGGAAGAGGAACTGTGGGAGATTGCCGAGGAGAGCACAGCTGGTGGTAGCGGTGGTGGTGTGCCCAAGTTCTTCATCCTTTACGCCAAGAATGATCATTGGGTTGCAAATCATCTGAGGGATGAATTCATCGAGAGGAGGAAAGAGCATGGCGAGAGAGGAGGACGGACGAAGATTCAGATTGATGAGGGGAATATCCCGCATGCGTTCTGTGTCAAGGAAGGTAAGTCATTACGATTCCATGAAACTTACGAAGATCAGCGACGCGTCAACACCATGCTGAATAAGAAGGGGAGAACGAGAGGAGGAGGAGGAGGAG